>JAVTVY010019351.1:0-83716 GCA_036873755.1 Hanleya hanleyi | reverse complement strand
GTGTTGGTGGGCGTTGCTACAAGATGACACCTCACATGGTCCATTTGGACCGCGGATGGTCCATCTCTACACCAAATAACATCCTTCACTGCTAAAAAAGGCCCACTTTCGCTACAACTTGTACTAATGACGTCACCAATGACGTCACAGATGCTATAAATATCTCTGAAATCAGGGTCTATACTCCGAGAGCTACAACATGATACCCCACACGACGCATTCGCAACACGGATGGTCCATCTCTACACCAAATACCTTCCTGCACTGCCCCAAAAGGCTCACTTTCGCTAATACTCCTACTGATGACGTCATCGATAACGTCACAGATGCTTCGGAGATGCCTCAATTCGGAATGTACACCCCGAGAGCTACAAAATGACACCTCACACGACGCATTCGGACTAAGGATGGTGCATCTCTACACCAAACTCACCCTCACGCACCCACAAAATGTCCACTTTCGCTACTACTCGTACCGATGACGTCATCAATGACGTCACAGATGACGCGGACACCCCTCAAATCGGAATGTACACCCCGAGAACTACAAGATGACACCTTGCAGGACGCATTCGAACCGTGAATAGCCCATCTCGACCCCAAATACCTTCATGTACTGCCCGAAAATGTCCACTTTCGCTACTACTCGTACCGATGACGTCACCGATGATGTCACAGATGACGCGAACATCCCTCAAATCGGAATGTACACCCCGAGAACTACAAGATGACACCTTCGAGGACGCATTCGAACCGTGAATAGCCCATCTCGATCCCAAATACCTTCATGTACTGCCCGAAATGTCCACTTTCGCTACTACTCGTACCGATGACGTCACCGATGACGTCACAGATGACGCGGACATCCCTCAAATCGGAATGTACACCCCGAGAACTACAAGATGACACCTTCCAGGACGCATTCGGAACCGTGAATAGCCCTATCTCGCACTCTAAATACCTTCATGTACCGCCTGAAAATGGCCACACTTTCGCTACTACTGTACCGATGACGTCACCGATGACGATCCCCAACTCTGAATGCACAAGAGAACCAAGATGACACCTCACATTCGAACCGTGATTAGCCCATCTCGACCCCAAATAACTTCCTTCACTGCCCCAAAATGGCCACTTTACTTACTACAACCAACTGCGCATGCGCAGATTAACGCGACATGCATTCAAAAACACACCATTCTGACTCTACCCCAACAAAAGCTTCACTTTGACACCTCACACGACCCATTCGAACCGTGATTAGCTCATCTCTAACCCAAACACACCCCTACATAGCACCCAAATGCCTGTTTTCTATACTACGGCCAGACTGCATGCGCAGACTATTGAACACGGACGAACCATTAGTGTAGTCAAGTGCTCCTCCACGAGCTTCAAAATAAGACCTCACTCGACCCCATCGGACCATTAGTGGCCCACCTAGATCCCAAAACGTCCACCCCGTATGGACCTATACACCCATAGCCATGCAGTATAGGCCTATGGGCCTACCCAGGCTTCGGTGACTTTTTTCAAAAATTTCACCGATTCGCTCCGCAACACTTCCTATCGTGTTCTAAATGACGAGACGAGTAAAACAAGACCCCACAACCCTACCGCAAATGTATAGAAGTACGTTTCCCAGGGGGACAAACATTGATCCTATACCCTCAGTATGGGACTATATGGGGTTCGGTGACTTTTTTCAAAAAATTCACCGATTCGCACGGGGACACTTCCTATCATGTTCTAAATGACGAGACGAGTAAAACGAGACCTCACAACCCTACCGCAAATGTATAGAAGTACGTTTCCCAGGATGGTCCAATACCTCCCATACCCCATATAGGCATTTTCCCGTAATTTAGGATAAAGTCCGTATTCCGTATTTTTTCAGGAAAATTTTTACATACACCCACCCTGGAACTAGGGGGAGATAACTCTATTGATAGACAAGCCCTGTTAAGCCCGGCGACCTATATACCCCTCATACCCCATATAGGCATTTTCCCAGGTTTTTCGATAAAGTCCGTGTTCCGTATTTTTTTTTTTCAGGAAAATTTTTACATGCACCTACCCAGCCATCAAATACCCCTTCACCTAGGCTTCACGTTGATACCTCACTCGACCCCATTCGACCATTAGGGGCTCCCCTAGATGCCAAAACGTCTATTTTCATACCGTTGGGCCACCGCGCATGCGCAGAATGACCCTAATTCAACCCCACACCCAGTCCATCAGATGCCCCTTCATGAATGCTTCACTTTGATACCTCACTCGACCCCATCGGTCCACTAGGGCTCCCCTAGCTCCAAAAAGGCTATTTTCATACCCTTCGGCCACCGCGCATGCGCAGAATGCCGATATTTCAACCCCATACCCAGTCCATCAGATGCCCCTTCACATAAGCTTCACTTTGATACCTTACTCGACCCCATTGGTACATTAGGGGCTCCCCTAGCTCCAACACGTCGATTTCCATACCCTTGGGCCACCGCGCATGCGCAGAATGACCCTAATTTAACCCCACACCCAGCCCATCAGATGCCCCTTCACGAATGCTTCACATCGATACCTCACTCGACCCCATTGGTCCATTAGGGGCTCCCCTAGCTCCAACACGTCTATTTCTATACCCTTGGGCCACCGCGCATGCGCAGAATGACCCTAATTTAACCCGCGCCCAGCCCATCAGATGCCCCTTCCCATAAGCTTCACCTTCATACCTCACTCGACCCCATTGGTCCATTAGGGGCTCCCCTAGCTCCAAAACGTCTATTTCCATACCCTTGGGCCACCGCGCATGCGCAGAATGCCGATAGTTCAACCCCGCGCCCAGCCCATCAGATGCCCCTTCCCATAAGCTTCACCTTGATACCTCACTCGACCCCATTGGACCATTAGGGACTTCCCTACATCCCAAAACGGCTATTTTCATACCCTTCGGCCACCGCGCATGCGCAGAAGGCCGATATGTCAACCCCTCACCCAGCCCATTAGATGCCCCTTCACCTAAGCTTCACTTTGATACCTCACTCGACCCAATCGGACCATTTTATCTAGGGACTACTTTTTCTCCGCGGAAGCTTTTTCCCGAGACCGAATCACCGCCAAAACCGCGGCCAAACCGCATCACCGCGGATGAATACATCCTGAATACATCCCCTGCAACAATTGGAACTCTCCTGTGCTGGAGGTAGCTTTTGGTACTTCTGCCGGAACTATATTGCATTTGACCTCTGTGACCCTCCCGTGACCTCCCTAATATGCAAATTTCTGAGGTCAATAGGGCTCATTTTGCTGTCTGTATACTACTCACCAACCTCTTGAAATAATGTATTTGTGCAAAAGCCTTTGTTTCGAGGTGAAAACAGCACTCTTTTCTATTTGTAGCCATATGAAGCCAGTCCAGAACCAAAAGCGATTTTTGGCAACAAGTAAGCATTGGCACGGCCGATATTTGGGGGTAAAAATTTTCTTGGGTCCAGAAATCACCCGCTATCGACTGGCAAAAGGGAAGGTTGGACTTTTTACAGAAAAGGCCTCTCGGCTCTTTAAACCGTTTAATATGAAGATTTTCATCGAGTATATTATATTGGATATATACATGTATATGGCAAGATAAGCGTTGTCTGGTAATAAAAATAATAGTTTTTGAAACAAGTTACTTTATAACGAACGCCGTTCGGACCGCGAACCTCTCTAAGCTGGAGGTTAAAAAAGTCGTTTTTGTACAATAACTTCTAGAATATATCGAACTAAGCGACATAAGCCATAGGCGACAAAAAAAAATTGTCATATCTAATTTGCATAATAATATGTAGACGACACATATTTTGTTCGTCATGTAACAATATATTAAGTCGCCTGAAGATTTTGGAGTGTTATGATGAACAAATCAAAAGTTATTAAGGTGGTTCACGCCTCAAACAACGCCGGCGACGTCATTACTCAGGGTTATTTCCCCTGCAATAACTCTTTCAACGTCATATATCGCCTTTTCTGATAAGAGACGTTATCAGAGGAGGTAATGGCGTCGTACATATTAGATAACTATGGGGATAGGGACACTCAAAGCTTTTCATATGAAAAAGTAGATCGAAGACCCCCATTTTTTATTCGATTAATAAAATGACCACATGATGGGGAAGCACTGTTTAAAATATCAGCATAGGTCACCGGATGATTTTCGATTTTGGAAATGGTTTCATAGTCTGAAAATGCAATTTCCAACGTCTTACAGTTTGATGAAATGTATAATTCATATAAACTTTATGCATCTATATTCAACTGTCACGTGTTTCTAATATCAGTTGAGGTTTCTCTATATAAATAAACAGTACCTGTGGATATATATCCGTATGCTTCGACTTCCTGGCCTTTTGGCGCAGAAAATTATTTTTTCATGATTTTGACAAAAACGGCTGACATGGTGATATTCGCGGCTATGTACAAAAAAATCTAGATCGAAGACCATCAATTTTTTTTAGCTTTTACTGCTGATCAACACCCCACCTACCCGCGGCAAAAATATTAGGATAGGTCACCGGAAAATCTTTTGAGGTATGAACCACTTTAAGCAAAGACGACCTTTTGTACAGCCACTTACAGAGGTATTTCCCTCTAACCTGTAAAACAGCCAAAATATGCTTGAGGAGAAGAGATCAGACTATGCGAAGTTTCAGCATGTCTGGATAATTGAAGATAAATGCCGATAAATTCATCAAGATAATACTATTACTCAGGTATTGAACGCGTAAAAGTGTTCATCTCTGACTAATTTTAGCGGTTCCTGGAATAAGTTGAAATAATGTTGTGGAATTAATCAACATGGTCCATTTTGAACAATAATGAAAAGAAAAGGGTACCAAAAATTCCACAACGCTAAGTATCTCAACAATCGAAATATGGGGTTGGACGGCACTGAACACTGACGTTCATATTGACGTCCAAATCAGAACACCATATCGTCTTAAAAACTGAACACTTACGTTCATATCCGAACACTAAAGAACATATATGAACACGCGTGTTCAAAAATGATCATCATGTTTGAATACCAATGTTCACAAAGGAACACATATTCTGTGACACTTTTGAAACACTAGCGTCCGCTTGAACAGGTAAAAGTGTTCAATTATGAGTAAAAGTGTTCAAAAGTACACACTTCAGAATGAACAATGTGTTCCAATATTTAGCACTGTGCGATATTGTGGACAACCTATTTCGTTTTGTTTATTGACGACGATCTAGTTGATGAGCTTGATAACCTTCAGTGACAGATTTTAAGTAAGTCTCTTTTCAATCTAGTTTTCGTACTTGAACACTGTTACATGTCTGAAAGGTGTTACAAACTAGTGTGCATTTCAGTGTTCAGGATATGTACACTTTTATTGACAGTGAAGGAAATGAACATTTCAGGACATGTTTTGGTTCTGGTCATCCACAACCGCACAGAATAACATTTTATGGAACATGGGGAGTGACAATTATTGTTGAAACAATATAAGTAGTAGGGAAAAGGCATTTCGAGTCACATTGACCTCAACAATTTGCATACGACCTCTGTGACGTCACAGCGAGCTAGAGCCAATCAGAAGCGAGTATTTTGACTTTGACCTGTGAATGGGTCGTGACCTTTGGGGGAATGTATTCTTCCGCGGTGATGCGGTCTGGCGGTGATGCGGTCGCGGAAAAAAGCTTCCACGGAGAAAAAGTAGTCCCCAGACTTCAAATACGCTGCATGGTCCGATGGGGTCGAGTAAGGTATCAAAGTGAAGCATTCGTGAAGAGGCATCCAGTCATGGATGGGTGCATGTACAATTAGGATTTTTTCCCGAAACTATAAAAAGCGGAATACAGACTTTACCCCTAAAATAGGGGAAAACCCCTATCAACTCTAGCCAAAAGGGCTAATATCGGTCCTCGGGCTTATCGGGACCTGCCTATCAAGTCAATGGTGTGGGAGCATGTAAAATTAGGATTTTTTCCCGAAACGTATGAGGGTCTGTGTGAATGGGGTGTGACCTGGGAACATAATAGGAATTTATGTACTGACCTGTCTGTGTTTTTTTTCTATGTATGAGGATCTGTGTGAATGGGGTGTGACCTGGGAACATGATAGGAAAACTGACCTGTGAATGGTGCACCGAACACCTGGCTGCACATTGTTGCACGTTCGCTACAATGTTGCGGCATCGTGAACACCTGGTCTGGTGCCTACGTTTCAGCGTCAGTGAGTTCACGTGCCGAACGCCTGGATCCCCGAATTGCAACAATGTTGCACGTTCGTTACAATGTTGCGGCGAACGTGAACGCCTGGTCTGGCGTCTGCTTGAGTGAGCTTGCGTACCGAACACGTGGCTCCCCGAGATCAAGGCATGTCCAGACTTGTTCTGGGTTGTGCAGTTCTGCCATGCAGAGGACGGGTACTAGGAATGCATATTAAATCTATAGACAAAGTGTATGGAAATAGACGTTTTGGGGTCTAGGTGGGCCACTAATGGTCCGATTGGGTCGAGGGAGGTATCAATGTGAAGCATATGTGAGGGGGCATCCGATGGGGTTGGTGTGGGGTTGGAATATCGTCAGTCTGTGCATGCGCGGTAGACAAAGGGTATGGAAATATACGTTTTGGGATCTAGGTGAGCCACTAATGAGCCGATGGAGTCATATGTGGTTTCAATGTGAAGCATATGTGAGGGGGCATCCGCCTGGACTAGTGTGTCGGCCGTTGTCAACATTCTGCGCATGCGCAGACAGGAAATTGTGGAAAAGTGTATGGAAGTAGACCTTTTGGGTCTAGGTGAGTCCCTAGTGGGCCGATGGGGTCGAGTGAGGAATCGTTGCGAAGGATACGTGAGCAGGCATCCGCCTGGACTAGTGTGTCGGCCGTTGTCGATATTCTGCGGATGCGCAGACAGGGAATTGTGGGAAAAATGCATTGGAAGGAACGTTGAAGCATGCGTGAAGGAGCATCCGACGGCATGAGGTATTGACGTCACTTCCGTTTTCACTAAAACTACGTCCGAACACAGAAGGGTTCCACTTTCCCACGGGGAGTTCCCCGGCCCGCCTGCCCCTGCGCGAGCACGCAGCGCGCGGGTTTTCTCCGATCGCGCGCGGGATCACCGGAAGTTGTCACGTGGATTGGTGGCGCCCCTGGTAGCGCCGGTCATCTCTGGCCATGTTCGGCCCTTCCGTGCCAATAGATAGCCTTTCTCCGCCCTGTAGGGTCTGTACATACCGGATTACATCCGCATTGTCTGGGTACCAAGATTTATATTGGGCGAAATGGGCTGGGAGCCAAGTTTTATAAATAACTCGGTGCCAATGTTTTCCCTATAAAATGGGTTCATTTTGCAGGACGGTACCGCCATATAAGGTCGTTTACGATTGGTATAGAAAGTAACAATTTTGGGCCTCCGAGCTCCCGCCTGCCCTATCCTCGAGCTCCGAGCTCCCGACTACTCCATCCCCGAACTCCGAGCTCGCGACTACTCCATCCCCGAGAATTGGGTTTCCTAGTGGGTTTTCCCATGTTTTACCTCCGGGAACCCTGGTTTTACATCCGGGTCCTCTTCATCATCCGGGTTGTTACATCCGTGGAACATGCGATGAGTGAGTGAGTGAGTGAGGGAGTGAGTGAGTGTGTGAGTCAGTGAGTAAGTGAGTGAATGAGGCGTCACGAACGCCCGTTTCAACGCATGGACGCACTCACCGCGGTGAGTGAGTGAGTGAGTGAGTGTGAGTGAGTGAGTGAGTGAGTGAGTGAGTGTGAGTGTGAGTGAGTGGTCATATAAGGTCGTTTGTAGACCATTAGCGTCAGTCTGCAGCCAACCTCTGACCGGGTACCATGTCGAGTACATGTACGTTCTGTCAGAAGACACTCTCTCGTCGCGACAATATACTCAGACATATGCGTCTAATGCATAGACAAGAGACACCACCGAGTCCCGCTATAGGTCCACCAAGTAGAGTGAAACATCCCTATACCATGATTGTGAGCGGCCCTACGGGGTGTGGAAAAACGTCCTGGGTGATGAAGGTCTCAGAGGAAGGGCCCATCCGTTATACACGCGTTGTCTGGTGTTATAGCCAATGGTAGCCCGCCTACGAAACTACAAGGTTACAGAATGTGAGTTTCATCCCAGGAATTCCTCACGACATAGACGAACCGTATTACTTCGATTCCGAGCAGACCAAAGTGGTAGTGCTCGATGACCTAATGAGTACGGCCAAGGACAATTCGAAATCGCCGACCTATTCACCAAAGGGTCCCATCATCGCAATCTGTCCGTCATCTATTTGACCCAAAACCTCTTTCCTCAAGGGAAGGCGTCCAGAGATATTGCCTAGAACTGCCAATACTTTATGTTGTTCTCCAATCCCATCAACAGAGCACAAATCCGTGTGTTTGGTAGTCTAATTTATTCTCAGAACATCGACCATTTCATGCAGGCGTTTCAAGGAGCGACAAGTCGTCCGCATGGCTACCTGTTCGTCGATTTAAAAGCCCATACCCCCGAAGATCGCCGGCTGACCACCCACCCGGCGAGGCATCACCACAGCCCCTACACCATCCACCGAGTCCACATCTGCCAGAGCAGCAACACTCCCCCGTACAACAGGTCCCCTTCATACCATCAGTGCCGGAATATCACCCAACCGTGAAGGACCAACCCGAGGTTGAAGAACATAATGTGAACTCGAGTCTATGGAAGGATTTGTTCAAAGAAAGTATGGACGCAGAGCTGGGTGAGATGTTGGAGGCTACAGGAAACAAGTTTCATCGCAAAGGGTATTTGAAAGAGGAAGCCGCAGTGTTAGCCCATAATACATTGGCACCCAGACTACGACGGGCTTTACGTCAGCAGTATGCCCACCTCCTGACCCATATAAAATTGCTGGACAAGGACCCAGTCCATATGGAAATCGATAGAACAGCGACGATGTTGAAAACCTCGGGCATGAATGGAAAGCGGCGTATGCCATGGCAATAGCACAAAAGAAACATTTGTTCGAACGCATCATTAAGATCAAAAGCGTCTCACTATAAATAGACCACACGGCACCAGTCCCCTCATTTCACCATGAGCACTGCAGAGTCCAACTTGTTTGAACCCGACAACGAGGATATTCTTGCCGAAGCGTTACGTCAAGCCAATGTCGATGCTATTATTGATACAGCGCAAGGTGGGATGAACGACCAACGCATGCGTTCTCATCTTACCACGCTCATAGATGACATCCAATGGGTGACACGGGTATGTCTTCTTCTGCATAAGAAACAGATAATACCCGAAGAGCATACCCGTGCCCAGAATCTGCTGACCCTGCATGAGGCATTTCAAACCTTTATGGAGACCCAGCTGGAGAGGGGAAATTATCTTCTTCAACCTCCAACATCAACGTCCAGTTGACAATGCATAATGCGTTGAGATAGGTATGGAGACGGGCGTTAAAACGGGCGGTAAGACGGGCGTTAAGACGTAACGACGGGCGTTGACGAGCGTCACTGCATTTCGATATATTGGTGTCTAGAAAAATCAGAGCTTCTGAGCTATTTTACCAGGGCGTTGAAGCGTTAAGTTAAGGGTTGACGGGCGTTGCTGTCTATAAAAGCAAGTGTATTCCCAAAACACGCACAGTCGACGTTCAACCGTCCACATGGCTTATACTTGCTCTGAGTGCGAACGCACATTCACCAGACATTACGATATGATGCGACACCAGAAGACTTTCCATCCGTACTCCGAGGCACAAGAAGTCGATACAGAGACTTCTGAGATTCCACCGACTCATACAGAAACAGAGACTTCTGAGAGTGTATCGACTGATACCGAAACAGAGATTGCTGACAGTCTATCTACTGATACGGAGAGCTTGACCTCAGATAGTCAGCTTACATCCCAGGAAAGTGAGGCAGAACCTACCTTCTGGGATCGTATTGTGGATGAAACTATTCGTAGTTATGCTGCGGTAATCGAAGACGCCGACGGACAGGATAACTTACAACAGGCGTACACCGAGATGCGGCCCTGCATCAGGAAAACAGCCATGGCCATCTATAAACGGTATAGCCTGCTGCCCCTTGAAATGAAAGGCGACCCCACGCACAGATCCATCATAAAGACCAAGCGCCACTTAGAAGAGGATATGGGGTTACCACCCACCGAGGCCCTGGAAAATGCGATCAGAATGCGCAAACAACTGTTTCAGGACATGCTGCCCGAAGAATATCCAGGCTTGCCCGATGAGGACTAGAACAAAAGGATGGAACTTTCTGACTGGACAGCAGCAGCCGAGAATACATCTAATGGATGACAAGGAATATGACAGCGCCAAATGGCGGCCTCTGATTGGACAAGAGTTTACCTGAATTGTAAACCTACCCAACGCGGCTCCCCCAGCGTTGGTATGTTATGATGGAGGGGAGAGTAAAATGACTGAGCTCTCACCCTTCTTGTTGTTGTTTTTCTCTCATCTGTCTATATCATGGCGATAATTATATTATCAGGATACTGTGTTGTTCCTGCAAGAGTTTGGGTAAGGAACATTTGCATTGGCAGAGTATATGTACATGAACAGATTACATGTACAGGCACATAGTACAGGGTGAGTAAGTGAATAGAATTTAAAGTGGCTTTCAAACAATATTTTTAATATATCTAAAATATGACACGTAGAACCAATACAATATTTTGATGTAATATCACCTGCGTGCGGCCGGTTAACCCACGCGCGGCCGGAGAAAACCCCCGCGCGCGCGGCCGGAGAAATTCCGCGCGCTGCGTGCTCGCGCAGGAGCAGGCGGGCCGGGGAACTCCCCGTGGGAAAGTGGAACTCTTCTGTGTTCGGACGTAGTTTTAGTGAAACCGGAAGTGACGTCAATACCTCATGCCGTCGGATGCTCCTCCACGCATGCTTCAACGTTCCTTCCAATGCATTTTCCCCAAAATTCCCTGTCTGCGCATGCGCAGAATGTCGACAACGGCCGACACACTAGTCTAGGCGGATGCCTCCTTACGTATCCTTCACAACGATACCTCACTCGACCCCATCGGCCCACTAGGGACTCAATTAGACCCCAAACTACTTCCGAAGGGCGGTGGTTCTCTCCGGGTACTCCGGCTTCCTCCACCAACCAAACTGACTGTCACCATATGAGTGAAACAAACTTGAGTGTGACATTAAGCCAAATTCCCTCCCTCCCTCCCTCCTCCCAAACTACTTCCATACACTTTTCCCACAATTTCCTGTCTGCGCATGCGCAGAATGTTGACAACGGCCGACACACTAGTTCAGGCGGATGCCCCCCCACATATGCTTCACATTGATACCTCATACGACTCCATCGGCTCATTAGCGGCTCACCTAGATCCCAAAACGTATATTTCCATACACTTTGTCTACTGCGCATGCGCAGAATGACGATATTCCTACGCCACATCCATCCAGTCGGATGCCCCCTCACATATGCTTCACATTGATACCTCACTCGACCCCATCGGCCCACTAGTGACACCACGTAGACTCCGAAACGTCTATTTCCATGCACTTTGTCTACCGCACATGCGCAGGATGACGATATTCCAACCCCACACTCATTCCATCGGATGTCCCCTCACATATGCTTCACATTGATACCTCACTCGACCCAAATCGGACCATTAGTGGCCCACCTAGACCTCAAAACGTCTATTTCCATACACTTTGTCTATAGATTTAATATGCATTCCTAGTACCCGTCCTCTGCATGGCAGAACTGCACAACCCAGAACAAGTCTGGATATGCCTTGATCTCGGGGAGCCACGTGTTCGACACGCAAGCTCACTCACGCAGACGCCAGACCAGGTGTTCATGTTCGCCGCAACATTGTAGCGAACGTACAACATTGTTGCCAGGTGTTCGGCACGTGAACTCACTCACGCTGACACGTGTGCACCATACCAGGTGTTCACGATGCCGCAACATTGTAGCGAACGTGCAACAATGTTGCAATTTGGGGAGCCAGGTGTTCGGTGCCCCATTCACAGGTCAGTTTTCCAATTATGTTCCCAGGTCACACCCTATTCACGCAGACCCTCATACATAGAAAAAAAACCCCACAGACAGGTCAGTACATAAATTCCTATCATGTTCCCAGGTTACATGCTCCCACACCATTGACTTGATAGGCAGGTCCCGATAAGTCCGGGGACCGATATTAGCCCTTTTGGCTAGAGTTCCGTATTCCGCTTTTTATAGTTTCGGGAAATTTTTTTACATGCACCCACCCATGACTGGATGCCCCTTCACGAATGCTTCACTTTGATACCTCACTCGACCCCATCGGACCATGCAACGTATTTGAAGTCTGGGGACTACTTTTTCTCCGCGGAAGCTTTATCCCACGACCGCATCACCGCCAGACCGCATCACCGCGTAAGTATACATTCCCCCCAAAGGTTACGCCCCATTCACAGGTCAAAGTCAAAATACTCGCTTCTGATTGGCTGTCGCTGTGACGTCACAGAGGTCATATACAAATTTTTGAGGTAAATGTGACTCGAAATACCTTTTCCCTACTACTAATATACAAGGTAGACCAGTGTTGAATATCAATTAAGGTAACATTTCAGTGTACGTTTTGGACTATACCTAAAGCTGGCGGTCTTATGGAAGTAAGGTAAGAGAAGTAAACAACTAAGAACGGCATTTCTTGTCGTGCTTTTTTAAATATATTTTTATTATATTTTATAATTTTCCTTCACGATATGTATCTTATTCAAATTTCATCAAATTGCTGGGCAAAATAAATTGTTCACTGAAAGACTTCAAAACTGAATCTGAATATTTGCATGCATGAAGGGAAAATTGAGTGAACTTGGTGAATTAGCTGAAAGCAATCACCACGGCCTACATCAAAATTAAAATATCATCTAAAGTCATTATTAAAATTATGGAACAAAGTAAAAAATATATTTATTTATACGATCACATTGTTTTATTATTATTATTAATCTTTAGTGTCTGTGTATGATTCTGATGCATGTGCATGTAACAGGGCCCTGTGGGAGATCAGTGTTTTTCACTGAATAGGCTACCCTGTATATGTATATTTGGGGGGGGGGGGCGAATTCCGCCCATAATCTGCGTATAATAATCATTCTTGTGACAGAAAACAAAATTAACAAAGTTCAGAATAAATTTTTCAATACTTTTTCTTTCTATCAGTTATGTAAAATATCACATCCAGAGAACCTAGATTACACGTAAGGCTGGTCGTGACTTGTTTACATCAATATATTGAATGTTTTTTTCACAGATGATAACCCACGAACCATGATAACTGATTTGATTTCCTATATTATCATATCTCCGTACATGGATGTAAAAAAAATTTTCAGGATCTCCAATCATGCAACTTAGATCATTGTCGCTGATCTTGGTGGGTGTCTTGGTTCTGCTTTCGACGATTACATCGGTTAAGACCCTCCAGCCCAGACAGATTTTACAAGAACTTGCCCGTAGATTCAAAACGATCCTGAATCCAGGACAGCGGCAGTTTGCTGTGATGTACATGCCTGAGGATTATGAGATTCCAGGGTCGTATGATCTTCAACCGCACATAACTGGTAACCCGACACTAAGCGGTAACTGTCCGCTGTATCCTACCTTACCGGACTACAGACTACCCAGGAGGTTTAGATCCAATTACGCCGCCGCAATTCCAGAGACCGGTCCTGAAGATTTTTTTCGGCGAGGAAAAAGGCACACTGAGGAAATGTTATTGGAACTAATATATGGTCCTATGGCCTATCGGCATGGACCAGTAGCCCCTAGGGTCCTTTATCTCTATACATATTTTCTGCCATGTGAGAGATGTTACAGAGCAATACAAAGGTTCCTAGTGAACAATAGGCAAATATGATTACACGCTGGATTTTCGACATATCAGCCCCATACCACTAAATCAGCAGCCCGGGAGCGAGCCATTCGGAATTAGATAAACTCACATCACAGCGGACTGGTTTTTAAATTTGACCTACCGGCACGACGTAAAAGGGACATACGGTACACGGATCTGAAGAATGTGAAAATACGCTTCTAATACTCACGATGGACTTCAAAAACGGAAAAGCAAAGATAATCTGGTATTGGCCAATTGGATCCACCGAAGATACTGGTAATGCAAGTGTTCGCTTGTATGATGAGTGGGGCGCAACGCTTGATCAAGTTCACGTTCGAGATTCAAAGTACAGAATGGCAACATTCAATCATTACTTGTCTGAAGGGTTTACGGCTATGTTCGACAGTGGTATTACCGAAGAAAATGTTCTTATCTCCCCGAAGTGGGATAAATGCGGGTTTCAGCCTGTAAAGCTCAATGCCGTGCCCGCGAGTTACGGTGAGATTTGGATGTGGTTCACCATTGAAGATGGCTATCCTGTGATCAGGTTGCACTTCACCAATACTGATGGGCGGAGGGTAGCAGGCAACCACGACTACGTGTTATTACAGGGCATAGATGAGGCCTCATAGATGATGGTAATTTTACTGCGATTAACGTAGGGTATAGCAAGTTGGTTTCAAGTATATTTAGATTTACTGAAGATGGTGTTACCCATGGTTGCTATTACAGGCTCCCTTCCAGATTGAATCATAAATTCTCCCGGGGATTTCGTGTGAAATATGCGATGGGTTTGGATTGGCGTGGTTATTTCGATAATGCCACACCGTTCTGTATGCCTGCTGGCGGCTGCAAGGCTACTAACCCAGCGATCAATGATGGCCTAGGAACGAAATAAAACAATTATACCTATGCATGGTGTTATCTTTGGTCCAGGCTTGCGTCGCATGCGGCGATTGCGTGGCGAGTTTCTAAAGTCACCTTGCGAAGCAGGCTTGGCTGGAATACATGTATAACACCATACGTATGTGTAAGCAAGTCAACAGGAGGTAATCCATAGTATAATGTTGATGCCATGTCTAGAATGACCAGTAGACGATTACCTAGCTCTCAATAGTATAAGATTATAGATAGAACATGCCAACCAATTTGAATCTGTTAGAAGCGGGAACGTAGAAATTGCTTTAGTGTAACGAAGACGAATTATAAAATACGCAATATGAAACAAGCTCCTGAAAAACTGCAAGATCAGCAATGTTACCATTGAAGTATCGGTAAGGGGGGCGAGGGGGGGGGGGGTGGTGTTATATTGCAACAAGCTCCTGAAAAACTGCAGGATCAGCAATGTTACACTTGAAGTGTTGGTAAGGTGGGTTTATTTTAGCCAAATAAGTTCACAATGAATTCCAAACAATTCCCAATTTATCTTTATTCTCTTGCACCTGAGGATAAATTGGCGAAATTGTTTAAACATGTTAAACTTCATTGTCAACTCTTCGGCAAAAAATGAATCGCCTCCGCCAATATTTGTATGGTAGCCTTTCTGTTCTTGTATTTTACTGGAGCTTATTCCATATTGCGTATAATTCAGATTGACTGAAAATAATACAGACTAATAATGTTAAGGTTTTCACTCTATTGTGAGGTTATATGCTCGCACCTTCAATACTCAACATTTGCAACAGTTCAGGAACTAATTGCACTGCACGTGCAATGTCATTAACTTCGACCACACGCTTTTTTAGTGTTTTGAATACTCTGTAACAACAACAACAACAACAACAACGACAACATTCCGTTCCATTGGCAAATGCGCTCTGTAGACCGTGGAAATGGATATTGTTTTGGTCATCTATCACCCAGCACTAAGTGCACATAATTAACTTGAATTAGATCTGACGTCACCTACATGTACATACCGAATCGTCTATATGTGTGTTATGACACAATAAACTAAAAAGCCTTTCATTCAGATAACTCCAGATACTTTTTGTCGCTAATTATGATTCAGTCCAGTAATTAATACAGATGTGCTGAGAATAAAGCAGTAATTCGCATCAAATCTAATTTGTTCGTTTCTTTAATGCTTCGATGTTCTCCTTCATGTGCTGCCCTAATTGCGTCTGTGCACTTCTAAGCTTTTCCAATAACCATACACGTGACCAGTATACTTGTCTACCGGTATCATCTGAGATCCCACTCACATTATATATTTCGAATCAGTGCACATTATATATTCCATCACATTATTTCATTAGGTGAAATTAATTACGTGTTTCCTCTTTATGCCGTATTAGACAAAAGCTGCATTTACCAAATGTTACAAAACATAATTTCTGGAAGACATAGGCCTAATACCTTGTGAGATCTGACCATGGCAGTAGTACCATTAGAGTATAGAGCTGGCTTTGCATCTATCCTAAGTGTCCTCTATCAGTCTGTCTGACAGTATAAGCATTGAGGGGAAACTTGGAGGCGAAGGTTGTCGGAGCAAAACGAGACTGACAAAAGTCAAGTCATAGGGCGGAACGGTGGGCACGAAGTTCGTACAAATCATCGATGGATCTCAAAACCACTCATGTTTCTCCCTCATCTCACGTATACATAACAGAGTCTCACACCAGCCATCACTTTCTCTGGTCCCTTTAAATCAAAAGAAATCGAGTTATCATTTCGTCCGCCAGAGGGCACTGAGGATGTGCACCTATCCTAAATATCCTCTATCAGTATTGGGATGAAACCTGGATGCTGTGTTGCAAGTAAATAGACAGTAAGACTGATCATAGAACACACACATTTGTTCAATGTACATATAGCACTCAAATAATCACTCTTCTTCTCTCAATACTCATAACTTTATTTATTAATTTTCAAATCATACCCAGCCTTCCATTTTTCCATCCGTTAATATCCCATGTATGAAGAAACAAAAAAATAGCCAAGGGCCGGGAATCCATCATCCCTCCCACACATGCCGTAAATATCTGCAACTTTCACCTTGAGCAAGATGTATATGGACAAACCGTCCATCAGTAGAACCTCATAATCCTGACATATATCGGGGAGACTGTGGATTCCCCGCCCTCAGCCCACGTGAACAAAGACCACTGGGCGTTTAGTTCTCCCCGAGGTAAGGACTGGTCAAAAACTGTCCACATACAGACAGATTTATAGCAGAAACTATACCAGAAGTCTTTATGTCATTTGTCACAAATACAGATTTACATCCCACCAATTGAGGAAATCAGCATCAAATTATCCCGCGAAATCAACATTCCAACTCAAGACAAATAACTCCCCGAGCCCACACATTAAAACCGCGTGTACATCAACATTCCAAAGCAATAGTGGTATCCCTCTAGACAGAATTTACGCAGTACAACACAGTTCGCTCAGTACATGGCACACTGTCCTGGCATAAATTCTACTGACTCCAGTAGTATATAAAGTTGATCTGGGAGCCGATTTAGCGGTAGATGGCCGCCAGGGGGCAACACCAGCCTTGTAACGTCACTTGCGGTTCCGGTCACGTGACCAGAAATGACCTTTGACCCCTGCACATGCGCACAATACTGGATATTAATAATGGTGCGCAGGGGTCAAAGATCACTTCCGGTCACGTGATCGGAACCGGAAGTGACGTCACAAGACTGGTGGTGCCCCCTGGCGGCCATCTGCCACTAAATCGGCTTCCAGATCAATTTTACCATGGAATGCACGTCATCAAACAGGGTCCCCGACAATATAGCCAGCACTATGCCCAACATAAATGGCAAGTGGGGAGCCCTCAGTTTCTCAACAGAGCTCAATACACGCAGGTCGGTCCGTATTGGCACGAAAAGAATACATGAAACCATGGGAAGTAAGACTTATAGTAATAAACATAACCGTGTTGTACGATGTTATTATGACGAATCTAGCATCCGCAAAAAATAAACGTACAAAATGGCGACGCTTGCTGTGGGGGTTCCCCTTTTGACATCACGACATCGACCGTGCTGCCCTCTAGAGGCAATGAAGAAAGCTCTGACTGGGCGAACCTTCTGCGGCGCAAATTCCGGGTCATCTCCCCTGATTCGAACATTTGCATCTATACGGGGAATGCTTGTATGGGGTATAGGGGTGGTCATTTTTTGGGGTATAGGGGTGATCTTGTTTTCTTCGTCTCGAGCTGTAGAACACAATGGGAGGGGTAGAGAACCTAAGCGTTGAATTTTTTTGAACAGTTCAGGGAGGTCTGATGGGGTGGATAGGCCCAGAGTGGACAATGTGGGGCCCACTGGGAAACCCACACATGCTCATTGCGGTTTGGGTTGTGGGATCTTGTTTTTCTCGGATCACCAAGTAGAACACGATGCAATTGGTTGAATTTTTTTGAAAAAGTCACTTTGTGCATGCGTAGTTGGAAAATAGCGCTGGATGGACGTTTTGGGGTCTAGGTAAGCCCCTAGTGGTCCGATTGGGTCGTATGAGGTCTTATTTGAAGCTCTCATGGAGGAACATCTGACTGGACTAATGCATCGTGCGTTTTCATTATTCTGCGCATGCGCCGCAGTCTGGCCGTAGCGGGTATTTTAGGGGTTCTTTTGGTGTAGCGATGGACCATCCGTGGTCCAAATGGACCGTGTGAGGTATCAGTGTGAAGATCTCGTGGGGTAGAGTCAGAATGGCGTTCTTTTTGTTGCAAGTCGCTTCAATCGGCGCATGCGTAGTTGGGTGTAGTAAGTAAAGTGGTGATTTTGGGGGTGCGTGGGGGTGTGTTTGGGGTAGCGAGGGGCCATCCTTGGTCCGAATGCGTCGTGTGGGATGTCATTTTGTAGCACTCGGTGTATAGACCACGATTTTAGGCATGTCCATGTCGTCTTTGACGTCATTGGTAGGAGTAGTAGCGAAAGCGGGCATTTTGGGAGAGTAGAGGAAGGTGTTTGGGGTAGAAATGAACCATCCGTCGTCCGAATGCGTCGTGTGAGGTGTCATTTTGTAGCCCTCGTGGTGTAGATCACGACTTGAGGGATGCCCATGTCATCTGTGACGTCATTAGTGACTTCGTCAGCAGGAGTAGTACCCAAAGTGGACAGTTTGGGGGTGTGAAGGGAGGTGTTTGGGGTAGAGATGGACCATTCGCGGTCTAAATGCGTCGTGTGAGGTGTCATCTTGTAGCAACGCCTACCAACGCCAAGCTTAACGCTTCAACGCCCTGGTGAATTAGCCCTAGATATTCTAATGAATTGGCACTAATTCATCGAAATGCTGTGACGACCGTCAACGCCTGTCGTTACGTTTTAACGTCCTAGCATAACGCCTTGATGCCATGATGTAGACTTGCGAGAGAACAACAACAACAAGGATGACAGGTCAGTCATTTTATTATCCCCTCCAGTACATCATAACCAAGAGCTCCGAACTCGGAAGTGATCGTACGCATGCGCACACATCTGTGGTGCACCCTGTGCCCTATAGACCGAACGTATACGTACGACATGTTGATCAGTCGACCAGACATATGGATTGATAAGGGAGACGTGTTCATTCCTATATGTACCCACCACCATCACCACCGAGCTCCCGTGGGGCGGAGCTCGGAGCTCTTGGAGCCAGAGCTCGATAGTGACGTCATCGTACGCATGCGCACGCATCTTTGGTACACCCGCACCCTGATGTACCCTATGCCCTACGGGCTATAGGGTACAGGGTGCACCACAGATGCGTGCGCATGCGTACGATGACATCACTTTCGAGCTCTGAGCTCCAAGAGCTCAGTGGTGGTGTTGGTGATAGTGGTGTCGACCATCGACCATTATAGGGTTGAACACGTCTCCCTCATCAGCCCATTCTGTCAGAGAACATTCTCTCGTCGCGATAGTATGCCCAGGGACATTCAACGCAAACACAACCAGAAGACACCCGCTGTAGGGCCAACAATTGGAGTAGAGCATCCCTATACGATGACAATGAGCGGCCCTACGACATGTGGAAAGACGTCCTGGGTGATGAAGTTCTTAGAGGAAGGTGTGGCAACTTCAGCTCCGACACGTGTTGTTTGATGTTATAGCCAATGGCAGCCCGCCTTCGAAACTACAAGGTTACAGAATGTGAGCTTCGTCCGAGGGTTCCTCACGACATAGACAAACCGTATTACTTTGACCCCGAGCAGACCAACGTGGTAGTGCTAGATGTTCTGTTGAGTGCGGCCTAGGACAATTCACACGCTGCCGGCTTGTTTACTAAAGGATCCCATCATCAGAATCGGTCCGTCATCTATTTGACCCAGAATCTCTTTCCTCAAGGGAAGGCGTCCAGAGATATTGCTTTGAACTGCCAATACTTTGTGACGTTCTCCAATCCCATCGACAGAGCACAAATCCGTGTGTTTGGTACTCGAAGTTATCCTCAGAACATCGACCATTTCATGCAGGCGTTTCAAGGGGCAACAAGTCGTCTGTACGGCTACCTGTTCGTAGATTTAAAAGCCCATACCCCCGAAGATCGCCGGCTGACGACCCACCTGTCACCCGGCGAAGGATCACCGCAACGTCATATACCCCTACACCATCCACCGAGTCCACACCTGGCAGTACCGTCCAGCAGCATCAATCCACCCCCATGCAGCGGGTCCCCTTCATACCATCAGTCTCGGAATATCACCCAACCGTGAAGGACCAACCCAAACCCGTACAAGGGAATGAACATAAGGTGAACTCGAGGCTATGGAAAGATTTGTTCAAAGAAAGTATGGACGCCGAGATGGGCGAGACTTTGAGGGCCACAGAAAACAAGTTTCAACACAAAGGGTATTCGAAAGAGGAAGCCCCAATTTTAGCCCATGACAGATTGGTACCCACACTACGACGGGCTTCACGTCAACAGTATGTCGACCTCGTGACCCATATGAAATTGTTGGACGAGGCCTCGGTTCATATGGAAATCGAAAAAACAGCGTCGATGATGAAAACTTCGGGCTTGAATTGGAAAGCGGCGTATGTCAGAGCAATAGCTCAAAAGAAGTATTTGTTTGAACGCATCATTAGAAGGCGTTAAAGCGTTAAGATTGGGCGTTAAGGTGTTGAGACGGGCGTTAAGGCGTAACGAAGGGCGACATCGCATTTCGATGAATTAGTGTCAACTCCATGAAAATCAGAGCTTTTGAGCTGGTTAAGCCGGGCATTGACGGGTGTTACTGTGTATAAAAGCAAGCGTATTCCAAAAACGTGCACAGTCGACGTCAACCGTCAACATGGGTCATACATACCCTGAGTGCGAACGTACGTTCACCAGACATTACGATATGATGCGACACGAGAAAAATATACATGGGATTGAAGACCCGGAGGAGAACAGTGAGGCGGATGCTGATACAGAGGCTGATGAGAGTCCACCGACTTATACCGAAACAGAGATTGCTGAGAGTCTATCTAGGCATACGGAGAGCTTGACCTCAGATAGTCAGCCTACGTCCCAGGAAAGTGAGAAAGAACCTACCTTCTGGGATCGTATTGTGCATGAAGCTATTCATAGTTATGCTGCGGTAATCGAAGACGGCGGAGAGGATAACGTACAACAGACATACAACCAAATGCGCCCCTGCATCAGGAAGACAGCCATGGCCATATATAAAAGGTATAGCCCGCTCCGCATTAAACGAAAGGCGAATCCACGCACAGGCCCATCATGAAGACCAAGCGTCACTTGGAAGAGGATATGGGGTTACCACCCACCGAGCCCTTGGAAAATGTGATCAGAATGCGCAAACAACTGTTTCAGGACATGCTGCCCGAACAATATTCAGGCCTGGGCGACGACGATTAGAACAAACGGATGAGAGCGAACATGACCGAAGATTGTTCTTTCTGGCGACTTCTGATTGGACAAGAGCAGCCGAGAATGCATCTAACGGGCAAGAACGAATATGACAGGTACAGCGTCAATTGGTGGCCTCTCATTGGATAAGAGTACTTGAATTGTAAACATACCCAACGCAGCTCCCCTCTGCGTGGATATGATGTGCTGGATGGGGAAATAAAATGACTGGCCTGTCATCCTTGTTATTGTTCTCTCACCGGTCTACATCATGGCCTCAAGGCGTTATGCTAGGGCGTTAAGACGTCACGACAGGCGTTGACGGGTGTCACGGCATTTCGATGAATTAGTGTCAATTCCATAGAATATCTAGGAAATCAGAGCTTCAGGGCTAATTCACCAGGGCGTTGAAGCGTTAAACTTAGCGTTGGTAGGCGTTGCTACAAGATGACACCTCACACGACGCATTTAGGCCGCGAATGGTCCATCTCTACCCAAACACCTTCCTTCACAACCCCAAACTGTCCACTTTGGCTATTACTCCTACTGATGACGTCACCAATGACGTCACAGATGACATGGACATTCCTCAAATCGTGGTCTATACCACGAGGGCTACAAGATGACACCTCACACGACGCATTCGGACCATGGAGATGGTCCATCTCTACCTCAAACACCTTCCTCTACACCCCCAAAATGCCCGCTTTCGCTACTACTCCACCGATGACGTCACAGATGAAGTGGACATCACTGAAGTCGTAGTCTACACTCCGAGGGCTACAAGATGACACTCCACACGACGCATTCGGATCAGGGATGGTCCATTTCTACCCCAAACACTCTCTCTACACTCCCAAAATTGCCGCTTTCGCTAATACTTCTACTGATGGCGTCACCAAAGACGTCACAGATGACGTGGACATGCCTAAAATCGTAGTCTACACACCGAGAGCTAAAAAATGATACCCCACACGACGCATTCGGACCAAGTATGGTCCCTCTTCACCCCAAACACACCCCCACGCACCCCAAAATGACCACTTTACTCACTACACCCAACTGCGCATGCGCAGATTGATGCGACTTGCAATAAAAAAACACGCTATTTTGACTCTACCCCAAGAGAGCTTCACACTGATATCCCACACGGTCCATTTGGACCATGGATGGTCCATCTCTATCCAAAAAGAACCCCCAAAATGCCTGCTTCCTATACTACGGACAGACTGCTCTTGCACAGAATAACGAATACGGACGATACATTAGTCCAGTCCGATGCTCCTCCACGAGAGCTTCAAAACAAGACATCATACGACCCAATCGGACCAATGGGGGCTCACCTATACCCCAAAACGTCCGCCCAGCGCTATTTACCCACTACGCATGAGCACAGTGACTTTTTAAAAAAAATTCAACCAATCGCTTCGGGACCTCGCCCATCGTGTTCTACGTGGTGAGACGTGAAAAACCACAACTCATCCCACCGCAATGAGCATGTGTGGGTTTCTCAGTGGGCCCCACATTGTCCACCATGGGCCTATCCACCCTACCAGATCTCCCTGAACTTTCAAAAAGTTCACCGCTTAGCTTCTAGACCTCTCACATCGTGTTCTACAGCTCTAGACGAAGAAAACTAGATCCCACAACCCATAGAAGTCCCCCCCCCCAAAATGATCACCCCTATACCCCATACAGGCATTCCCCGCATGGATGCAAATGTTCGAATCAGGAGAGATGATCCGGAATTCGAACCGCAGAGGGTTCGCCCAGTCAAAGTTGTCTTTCTTGCCTCTAGAGAGGCAGCACGATCGATGTCGTGATGTCAAAAGGGAAACCCGCACAGCAAGCGCGCTATTTTGTATGTTTAATTTTTTGCGGAGATATACTGGACAACAAACGCTCGACCCTGGTGTCTCATGGATGCTAGACTCGTCATAATAACATCGTACAACACCTATAGGTTATGTTTATTACTATAAGTCTTACTTCCCATGGTTTCATGTATTTTTTTTGTGCCAATACGGACCGATCCGCGTGTATTGAGCTCTGTTGAGAAACTGAGGGTTCCCCACTTGCCATTTATGCTGGGCATAGTGCTGGCGATATTGTCGGGGACCCTGTTTGATAACGTGCATTCCATTGATGCTTTAGAAAAGTTGATCTGCGGAAGATGGCTGCCAGGAAGCGCCATCAGTTTTGTCACGTCACTTCCGGTTCCGGTCACGTGACCGGAAGTGATCTTTGACCCTGAGCACCATTATTAATATCCGGTATTGTGCGCATGCGCAGGATCGAAGGTCACTTCCGGTCACGTGACCGGAACCGGAAGTGACGTCACAAGACTGGTGGCGCCCCCTGGCGGCCATCTGACTGCTAAATTGGCTCCCAGATCAACTTTATATAATACTGACGCCATCCAATAAATATGTCTCATCACATTTTAAATATCCCTCTAGGCATTTACAAATAACCCTTTCTCGGCTTTAATTATTCACAATCTGCCATTCTCGTCCTACATTTTCCATTGTCGGACCTTGCTTGGCCTTTGTTCTCCAGGCTAAAACCTCTCATCAGCTCTACTGACAATAAGCATACATGGGAAGCGGCAAGAACAAAATAAACAAACGCAGCGTCACAGTGCCCAAAATAAATGTAAAACACCTCTTCAACAAATAATACCCCAATAAGAATTCAACAAAAACACACGAATAATAAGTTTATACTTCTCATAATGTAGCCGAAAAATACGGAGCGACTCTCACAACCATCCACTCTGGTCAACGCCCAATCAAAAGAGGTCGAGTTATCATTTCGTCCGCTAGAGGGCACTGGGGATGTGTGGATGAAATGAGCTGCGTGAAAGACGAGAACGGTCCAGGAGGACCGAACTTGTGTTTGGTGATGTTAATTGGCAACGTGCCGCGATCGGAGTCAGGGATTGCATGCATGAGGTACAGTCCTGCTGGTGTCAATGCGCGGGGTCCTGGGATGCATACCAGTGTTCAAAGGCGCGAAGACCCGTCCTGGCTAGCCAAATGTGAGTGAGACACAAGTGGCGAAGGAGGAAGTCGGTGCAAGTTTTCTCGTGTACGGGTCATAGAGTACATGAATGTGTCGATTTGGGAGGAGCAAATTTTCATCAATGTCTACTATGTCGAATGCTCCAACTTCACATTCGCATTGTCACTGTATGTCAGACTTCAACTTCATATTCTCAATAATTCACCAGTTTGGATGTTCCACATTGAACCAACATGTGAGTAGTATAGCGAGGGCAATTTCGGTTTGATCGGAGTTATATCCCCCTCACCTACTGCCGGTTGACTTTGTGACGTCACTCCCGGTTCCCGTGGTCTAAGGCGTTTCTCTGGTGATCTCCAGCCTCACACCGCTGAACCGACACGGTTTAGAACCCAGTTGGTGCATGTGTGAAAGTTTGCCGGTTACTTGCCGACGGGCGGTGGTTCTGTCCGGGAACTCCGGCTAGTTGTGATTGTGAATCGTCGAACTTTATCTATACACCATGCAAACATGTTGTGACTGGTGACCTTGATGTGGTGAGTGATAATGACCTCACCAAGAGCAAGGTCGTTGAAACAATCCGCCATATTGACAGAAGTACCCTTCCCCAAGCCAAACAAGTACTGAGAAGCCCCAATTCGCAAGAAGTTATAACAAATCTCCAGAGTAAATTCGTCATAGTCCTAGCAGACAAAGCTCCAAATAATATAATATTCATATGTAAATATTACTATTAGGGGGGGTTGAAGAATTGAGTGTAAACATTTCGTCATCAAATACGTCTACTTACTCTCAAACTGCATTTACTCTGGAAGATTTATTTAACAATCACAAAACCTTTCTCAAGGAAAGAGGTATTTGTCTCCCAACCAAACATAACGATATACCAAAAGTATACTGGACTCCCAAAATGCATAAATCACCATACAAAGCTAGATTCATAGCTGGTTCTAGAAGCTGCACCACCAAGCTTCTTTCAACCCTGTTGACGAGGGCCCTTCATGAGGTAAAAGCATTTCGGGAAAGGTATTGCGCCACTGTTTCTAGAAACTCTGGCGTTGAATGTATGTGGATATTGAAAAACTCAAAATGTCTTACGGAAGAACTTGATGCTAAAGGTCACATACCGTATAGACATGTATCCACATGAGATTTCTCGACTCTCTATACCACAGTCTCTCATCAGGATCTTATTGACCGTCTAAGTTCATTAATAGTATCTGTGTTCTATAAAACTGATCGTAGATATATTAATGTCGGAAGCCATAAAGCATTCTTTAGCTCTACTACATACAAGAGTTATCATTCATGGGATGTTTCTTTTTTATAGAGTTGCTTGAATTTCTCATTAAAAATATCTATGTGAAATTTGGCAACGCAATATATCAACAGCATATAGGTATTCCAATGGGTACTAAATGTGCCCTATTGGCTGACCTATATCTGTTCTCTTTTCTGCATGGAAAAGTGGTATGGGTAAAACATATTTTCTTTCATATCAGATTATTATTTACTAATTTATCATGCAGATTTTTAGATGAAAAAAAATCGAAATTCTAACCAAAAAATCGTCAAAAATGGCCTTTTGAAAATGACGTCACTGTGTAGAGATCATGGCGGCCATTTCGGATTTTTGTTTTGTAGATATTTTCTTGTAGCGCTTGACCCAAAGATATAGTGTGGTACGTTTCAGCCCTTTGCGATAGCGAAGATATATGGGAAGCGCCACTTTCCGATACACTCCATACAGCCCAGGCCAGATAGCGTTAATGACGCCGTCTTTTCCGTATCGAGAAAAATAGTGTTGCTGAAATTCAGTGGTAATGATTTTTCCAGGTTTCCACCAGAGGTCGAATCTCTTAATCAACTCGAGCTTCTGAATCTGTCGCGGAGCGCCACAAAGCAAATCAATCACACTACTGCAATACCATCCAATGTCATTCGCGCGGTTGGCTTTTCATTCAACAACATATCTGAAGTCAAGGACATTTTGCAATTACTTTCCAGGAGAACCATATAAAACAAAGACAACCAATATCACAGTAGATGTAACACAACGTTCCAATTACCATGAGACATTATCCCTTGCTGACAACAATCTAGGACTGCCTTTAAGCATTTACGTCGTAACAGATCCGGGTTACTTCACGACGATTGAACTGGATATGTCTATGAACAAAATTACAACGTACAAAAGCTTTCATGCCGTCGTTAGGGATTCGAACGGAACAACCGTTCCCTTGGATAAGGTCACGTTTTATTACTACAAGAGTCATAATGGCCTCCGACATATCCCAACATGTTTCTTTTTCCAACATGTCCACATTGAGATTTTAGATTTGTCCTTCAATTTAATACCAGATATTCCACAAAGGTCGCGCCTTGTGCGTTCGGCGAGAGTTGTGGACCTGAGCATGAACAATCTGACGAAACTGCACCGAATTAGCGACCAGCCCACGACCACCAAACGCTATATAGACGATCTTCTCGCTGTGGATAATCGCTATATAAATGACGCAGTGAAGGATATATATCCACCTTCACTGGATTTGAAGGAAACTACAGATAGCCCTACAGGCACATCTTATTTAGATCTCTACCTCTATAAAAATGAAGCAGGCATTCTCTCTCGTCGACTTTATGACAAAAGAGATGATTACAATTTCGACATCGTAAACTATCCCTTTCTGGATAGTAATATTCCAGTTGGACCTGCATATGGCGTATACATGTCTCGCTTAGTAGCATTTGCTAGATCCTGTGTTAAATGTGATGATTTTAATCAACGTCACAAAACATTGTTGCAGAAACTTATAAAACAGGGCTATTCCACCAAGCGCCTCCACTCAAAGTTTCTCAAATTTGGCGATACATATCGCATGCTGATAGCAAAATACGAACATAGCGTACAAGATCTATGGCGCAACGTTTCGTAACATGTGTCTAATTCCGCTTAACCCGGGTCTAGGGGCCGTATGAGCCCATGTACTTCAAGATCCTCATGGTACTCATATGAACAGTCACAATCAAAGCGTGGCTGAGGTACATCATTTTTAGATGACGACTCTATAACGAATATTATGGATTATGAATACTGATCAGCGATACGGATTTGATATTTTGGAACATTGTTAGAAGTTGATTTTCCGGCGCAACTCCAAGACCTTATTTAAAATAGGAAATAACCTAAAATAAGTCGCAATGTAGAGCTGCAAACACGGGAACTTCTTTATTACACCGAAGTGTGTCTTCTCGTGGTAAAATATATTGAACTACAAAACTACACAAGAAATCCAGTTGGAAGTACCGCACAACTTGGTCCGACAGAAGCTGGTTGTCCGAGTTTCTGGTTCATTATAAACACAAATTGCATATCTTATATAGTCTAACTATAATACAGCATGACATATAGTGACGCGACAGCACAGCTTGTGTGACAGTAAAACAGGATATAACAGTTTAGTTGAATACACAATAAACAATTACTCCAAATGAAATGCCAGACTCGGAATCTTAAATGAATGAATAGTTTACACAAAGACAAATCAACGGATTAGAAAAGCGTGAGACATGCCATGCAGTGTTGGCATGTTGTGGTTTTAAAATGTTGACAAATAGACTGAAGAATGAAATGAAAGTTTCTTGGAAATAAACAGTTAATATGAATATATAACATTTCCCCCTCGCTTCGCCAGTTTCGTCCTCGAAACTAATGTTTTGGGCGTGGATTTTTTTCATAAATACAAGATGGTGGCATTATAATCCAGGTTTAAGATATGCATAATCTCACTAGCACTATTAAGAAGCTGTGCCTATGGATGACGAAGATTATCATGTGGAATGAAGAAAAAAAATGAAATAATAGAAGCGTGGTAGTAAATCGAAAAGGTGTGACAGACATAACATACGATGGGAAACGCATACATACTGAAGCATCTACATGGAGATTAAGAAGAATACGCATAAGTTATCGCCAATAGCCTTGATGTTGAAATTGCATTCGCTCACGATGTTGTAGCATATGATCGATGTGTTTTTGTTCAGCACGTCGGCGAATGTCGTCTTGCGAAATGACATTACATAAAGGTTGCTCAGTTTTCACAAATGGGCGTGGCCCAGGAATGTCATTTTCATGGGCGGCTAAATATGCTTTTCCTGCGGCATCTAATTTCTCTTTTGCAATCCATTGCTTGGCTTGGGGTCCCAAACCTTGCCACTGAACTTGAAATTGTTCACAACCATTTTTTATCCTACGTCGAGTGATTTTCGCTGTTGGTCGGATCGTAGGAACCCCGTAATATTCTTTCTTCCCTTCTGTGTCAGTTCTTTCCTTTATATACCCCTGCTGGATAGGGGTGACGTCTGTTACAGGTGAATGTTCACGAACAGGATGAACAGTTTGATCAGTTTTTGAGACAGACGATATGCCAACAGGTTGAAATGGTGTCACAGTCTGAGATGATCCATCTCGATATGTGTTGTCCGTTTGTGTCTCTTTATGTTCGATAGTGAACGATAGTGAACTCTGTTTGAGTTTTTGATGATTGTGTAAGAAGTGATGGATTGGTGACTGTACTGACCTGGGTGATATCCTGCGCCGGTGCAGATTTTACTCTCATCGCTGTGTTCTTCTCCTCGCACATACGATCTTTGAAGGCTAAGAATCGTTGATTGTCACGACGAACAGTCGACGGCGACTTACGTTTCACACAAGCCACACTGACGTCTTTCGGGAGTACATCCACGTTTCCCCATGTAAAAGTCACTTGAATGGCGTCACCATTCTTGTGCTGCAAATTCCAGCTGGTCGGTTCAGCAGGCACACCGAGCATGCTCAATATCTGAAAGACGTCCAAGGTTGGGATTGTAGCCATCTTGAATTTCGGGGAGGAAGCTAGCTAGTTGTTGGTAGGCAGTCGCTTGGAGGCTGAGCTTGAGGTAACCGAGATCTTACCACACTTCTCCACCAAGTGTTAGAAGTTGATTTTCCGGCGCAACTCCAAGACCTTATCTAAAATAGGAAATAACCTAAAATAAGTCGCAATGTAGAGCTGCAAACACGGGAACTTCTTTATTACACGAAGTGTGTCTTCTCGTGATAAAATATACTGAACAACAATACTACACAAGAAATCCAGTTGGAAGTACCGCACAACTTGGTCCGACAGAAGCTGGTTGTCCGAGTTTCTGGTTAATCACAAACACAAATTGCATATCTTATATAGTCTAACTATAATACAGCATGACATATAGTGACGCGACAGCACAGCTTGTGTGACAGTAAAACAGGATATAACAGTTTAGTTGAATACACAATAAACAATTACTCCAAATGAAATGCTAGACTCGGAATCTTAAATGAATGAATAGTTTACACAAAGACAAATCAACGGATTAGAAAAGCGTGAGACATGCCATGCAGTGTTGGCATGTTGTGGTTTTAAAATGTTGTGACAAATAGACTGAAGAATGAAATGAAAGTTTCTTGGAAATAAACAGTTAATATGAATATATAACATTCCTATAGCATATCACTGATCGTCACTCGAAAAGCTTCCGAATGTACTTCACAAAGTGTAAACATTTTGAAGCATCTCCTTCGAACATTCGAGATCCCAGTACATTGTGGTGCGGATTGAAGAAGGAAGGCACGAAACCTGAAGACAACCACTCTTCACATCTGCGAAAAATATCGGATACGATTTCTGTATCGATCGAATCCGATTGGGAGGAAATATACATTCTTGTTGCGCGACCATATTGTTTCGGATTATATTGACATTCCAATCTCACGTGCTCCGTGTTGAACGAATCCGATTGACAATCATCTTCACATGCTTGTTGATCAAATACAGCATCTATTCCTTCCAACTCAGCCTTGTGTTGAACTGAGAACAAAAACGCCATCTTCAGTATATACGAAGGTACTACTACCTCAGCACTTTCGTACATTTCAAATTCCTCATCGTCAGAGGACAAAGAATCATGTTGACCTCGGTATAACATCTTTTCTACTTCGTAGTTCTCGAAGCTAATCAGTGGACAAATTGCAGAACTGACCAAGGCTTTAGCGAGGGTGTAACTGTTCCGAATACCCAGATGACATTTCCTCATAATGGTTGTTTCTTGGAGCGACATGGAACATCTCCAAAGATATGCTCCTGATGAATTCGGCATCTTGGAACATCTCCAAAGATCTGCTCCTGCTAAATTCGGCATCTTTGGAACAGCTAAACTTGGAAGTTCAAGAATATCTCTGGTGAGAAGTTTATCGCCCTTGCGCGATTTATCTGGCCAACAAGGAAGACGTATGGCGGGCACAAAATCAACGTTGATATCCAACATCTTGTAACGGCACCCACGCCACTGAAGCTGAATCCCTGGATCCATGGAGACGTCTTGTATAATAAGACGTGGGTCTTTTGGAAAACTTTCGTGGAATAAAATTCTTGAAATGAACTGCGTAAATAAGTAATACATCTTACAACACGGAATCTGTCTTGTTTCACTCTCCGTAAATTCCGCAAAGGGATATGTGCTTCCTGGCTTTAAATATATTGAAGTATAATCTGAAACAGAAACAACATGTTCTTCAAAGTTGACACCTTCTTCGAAACGGCGAACCAGAAATTTTTCGTCCCATCCCGTCGGTAAAAGACCAAGAACTTCCTCGTGGTCCATTTCTTCAGGCTCTGTGTATATGTTTTCACTCAGCTCTTCTAAACACACCATAAAGTCGAATTCGTCTGGGTATCTCGTTTTCGTCCCTTCTGAGAAACTCCCTGCGTGAAGCAAAGTACATATCAATCTTGGATCTTCAACTGATAATAGTTTGGCAATATTTTGAGCGAAATCTGCAACAGCTTGCTGTATTTCCAGCGCTTCAGGCTCGTCATTTCCCCGACCCACCGTGGGTGCGGAAAGAATACTTAAGAGAAATGTATCCACATCGAGTTCACCTCTTAGACTTGTATCACAACTCTGAATTATCTCCTGGAATTTATCGAGCTGTAACAGTTCGTTCCCATATTTCGAATATTTCTTTGTTTCCGTTGTTGTTGTTTGTGAAATGCTTGAATTCCTATTCCGGACAACGTCCAGGAATTCTAAACTTGATCGAAATTCAGCTACTGAAATGGCATCGTCTCCCCTCGAGTCCGTCTTGGAAATATCACATCCTGTTTCTACCAGGAAGTTGGCGGTGCCGGGTTGGTCACTCCAAGCCGCTAGGTGTAGTGCAGTCGCCAGCCACAAATCCGGAGAATCAACATCGGCTCCGTGCTTGACCAAAATATCGCATATCTCTCTGCTGCCTACTTCCGAAGCTGCATGTATCGGTCGCCTTCCTACGATATCACCCAAGTTAACATCTGCACCAGTCCGTAATATGGCGTTGACCAGTTTCGTGTTCTTTTTCTCGATTGCCAGATGCAATATGGTCTTACCCCATGCATCGCATGAATCTACATCGGCGCCTGCTTCCACCAGAACGCGCAAAGCTTCTTCGCATCTTTCGTGCGATACGACGTAATGTAGTGGATTGCGCCTGCGACCATCTACAGCATTTACACTACATCCTTTTCTAATGAGATGGCTGATTATATGTTCGCTTGCTTCTGAAGCCGCAAAGTGTAATACAGTTTTACCTGTATGAGTTGTGGTGTTAGGTTTCTCTTCTGTGGGCATGATGAGGTCAATGATTTCCAAACATACGTCATCAACGTCATCTGTTAGGCTACCTATATTCTCCATGAAATAATGTATGGGGCACCATCCGTTGAGATCTTGATCTGACACTGAAGCTCCGGTATTAGTCAAAATTTTGATGATGTCCAAGGTGTTAACTTCGCTGTAACTGCATGCAACATGCAACGGCGATTTCCCCATGGAATCTTTCTTCATAATATTCACTCCCATCGTGATTAGTCTCTCAGCCAAAAGTTTGCGAGACGTTAAATCCGGTGTGCTCAGGTATAAACACACCATGTGGAGTACAGTTTCACCTTTTGAATTTTCACTGTTTATGTCCGATCCGGAATCAATCAAAAAATCTACAAGTTCCATATTGTTCATCAAAACTGCTTTATGCAAAGGAGAATACCCTTGAAAGTTCCTGGAGTTGATATCTCCATTGGCGTTCAATAAAAGCTTGGCAGATTTCAAATCACTTAGTACATGGAGTGGGTTTTTCTCGGTATTTACATTTGCGCCATGCTCCAAAAGTATTTCAGTAATCTTCGTGTGGCATTCCCTAGTTGCCAAGTACAGTGCAGTTTCACCATCGGCATTTTCCATATTGATATCGGCATTGTCAGTATGAATACATTTTAGAAGCTGTTCCTCATCTCCGTCAGCAGCAGCTTGGTGAAGCGTGGAATATCCTTTTCTAAATAATTCATTCAACATTCCACCCAGATTTGCGAATGGTTTATACGTCTCCATGGTTTCTTGTGTCTGAAAATGGAACATAGCAGATTATTTAAATAATAACTCATACTGCACTAACAGAATGACATACAAATTGGTTCGTGCTAACCATACATAGACGGGGCGATTTAAGGCACATCGCTGCTTGACAGAAGCGGCATGTGGCCTTATATAATCTCTCCCTCGTCTTCCTCCTCTCCTCGGTCCCAGATTCACCGAAAGAAAAACAAAAAGAATTTCAGTGGCTGCACGAATGTCGCCATGTGTAAATAAAGATAGTTTTGCGAAAAGAAACTGCCCAGTGAATAGGCAAATAATTATTTGAGCTAAAATTATATGATTTCAAGTACTTTGAAGCAGACAACTGGGAAACAAATGAAGGAATGTGACAAAATGACCGCTATTTCGAAACAGAAATGGGATTATTTTGGAATAGGATCAACATGATCTCAATATTATTTCAAAGTCACGTTTGCATTTCGCTCTTGAATCATGTAACACAATTATTCAGAAAGAATTGATATTGTACAAAGCGTTGTGTTGCATTAAATATATTACGGGATATTTTAGTAATATTTTAAAGATTTTAGTGATATTTTATTTTCAATCATTCTACCTGTATTCCTTTTCTGATATTAATATCTATCAAGTTTATAATATATCATGGTATTTACATTTCCCCTTCCTATCTGTAGTTCACGATATATCTGATACATCAAATGATCCCTACTTGCGCATGTAGGTTAGATTCGAATATGTGTACTCACAGTTATATACATGAGCAGTGTGACTAACGTCACAGGACCTACGAAGTAGAGTAGGCATTAGGACTCGATCGCATTTTCATTGAGATATGATGTGACCCTCCCCTACGGTACTTTTCATCATAATATGGTACATGTACAACCTTCCATAACAGCCAGGTTCTCTTTATAACATGCCTTTTGTGAGATTGAGCAAGATTATATTCTGGGTATTTATATATTTACATCGATGTGTTCGTGCCACAAAAAATGAAAGTATATTGGTGAATGTTCTGGCCATTTAGTGATCCGGCCTTGGTACATCAAGCAGTTGAATAGACTCGGAGTTAAACACATTAATACTGGGTTTCACCAGCCTCCGTCTATAAATAGTTCGCTCAGCTGTATTGAGGTCGCTGTCCTCAGATCTTGCGGTTGAATCCAACTGCGAGAGAGCACCAGGCATGCCAGGGCTGTTCCCAAATTCCATGGTGTCATGTTTCCCTCGCTTAAATGATCGGACTTTTCTCCGTATGATCTATAACAATATACTGAAGTGTTAATTATAAATCTAATTTTAATCAGAATTATTTCAGATCAGAACTAGCTGGTAACAATTCCCTAATGCTCGTTCATGCCAAAAATCAAGGTTATATTGTCAACGGTTCTCCTTATTTTGCCGACGAAAGGATTCGGATGGACTGACTGACTCACTCATTACCGGACAATTTGCGATCTGTAGCCTACTTTGTAGGAATATATATATGTCTTCCAATACTTGGTTGCTGATCTCGTTTACGCACAATCCGCCATTCGGGGATCAGAAGACACTTCTTCATTATATCCATCAATTCTCGTTCTAAGGTGGTGCAAGTATGTGCAACTTTGCAATGCTAGATCCTATTCTACACCGAGGACTAAGACTTTGCCTCGGAGCGTTCAGAACAACCCATAACAGTTCATATGGAGATGCTGATGGAATTCCTTTAGAACTTCAAAGAGTCACACTATCACTGTAATATATTACAGCATTATGATCTTATAGTTCAAATCCTGCATATAAGTGTATTGTTAACTCTCGATACCTATATTTGTATCTAAAGAATTCGGCCATTATTCCACACCTTAGAATCCGTATATAACCACCCGTTGTGGCAACTGGTATTAAGCTTAATCCAATTTTGCCTGAGAAGCTCCTGCCAATACCAGCATGGCAGTTAGCCAAACTCGAAGTAGATTTTACACTGAAGAAGAAGGCAGACACGGGTCAGCTCGTGTACAAGCAAGAATTTCGCCTACTGAGAGAAAAATATGGATGTCATCAGGCTATTTTTAGAATGGTTCTGAAGAAGGCAAAGGGGGAGCTAGCGCTTCTATTTGTAGTTCCATGACTAAAATCTGTCGATTACCATATTCACTGTCGAAGCCAAAACTATACTGTCAGCTGTAGAAGGTCGATTAAAATGAAAAAAAGTCATATTCTCAGGTTCACTGTCATGCCTTCAAGCGATTATAAGTGGATTTTCAAATCATTCCACCATCTTGAATATTGTACAACTATAGGATCGTAGATTTGATAAACATATTGATATTGCGTTTTGTTGATTGCCTAGTCACGTTGGCATAAACGGAAATACTGAATCTGATAAAATGGCTAAGGCAGCCCTGGATAATGAGGTTGATCCTGTTGCAATCCCGTGTAGCAAAAACGGAACCTGTTTCTGATCTTATGTGAGAAAGCTGTTCCAATCTTTGTAAATGCTGAGCATAAAAACAACAAAAATTCGAGTTCAGAAAAACTATAGGCCATACTCATCTGAGCAGCCAGAAACGTTTCGATCACGCCCTGATCAGGCGGTGTAGAATCAGCCATACACGATTAACTCACGAACATTCACTAAAAAAAAACAATCCCGAGGGGCATCTCATGCCACGACACGTATTTTGAACGACTTGTTATTTTAAGATTTCAAGAGATTCTTTGTATCGAGCAGCTAGTTCAGAATCTCATTATCGGGTAATGGTTCGGTTTTAGGTTATATCAGAGAAATCGTTTTGTTGCATACATTTTAATGTATATGCAGATTTTTAATGTTTTGTGTTGATCACTTTTAGATAGTTTATTGCTACTTGTATATAACTGGAATAAATATCATAATTCTTTCTCTCTCTCTTCTTTCTCTTCATACATGGAGAAAATGGAGCGCGTTCTAATGGATATATGCATTCATCCATCCACTGATTTGTGTCTTCAACTAAGAAGTTGCCGATTATACACCTGAGACGCACAAATGGGAATTTCTAATCTCAAAATGGGTTTGCTGTTAATTGGTGTATACAGATCTGACCACTTCATAATCACTACAGCTAAGTTAAGGGTTCGGGACTGATTCTATAGGTTGAGTAGTATGGTATGCGCATCTGTTGGCTTACTTTAATATATTATCGTGTAATCTCATTATCAGCCGTAATTGTATGATTACTTGTTTTTTCTTTTATTGAAATCTTGTCCCACATTATTTCTTTTGTACGCCTGTCGGAGCTTTCTTATCCCTCTAAAGTTACAAATTTATTGTGTATTTTTTATTTAACACATACAAAGTTACTTCACCTTTGTACTATATGTACTTGTTTGGCGGTGTCACAAGAATCCAGTATTAGACTTGCACAAGAAAGACTTCCTCCCAATCTTATGCCAGGGCCTTATAAAGGTGTGTATATGTAGTGTGTGAAAGGTGGACATATTTCTTACTCTCACTGTATAGTCCACAATCTCAGTAAACGGAGATATAAACCACAACATTACACTGAAATTGTCAAAGGTTGAACAGGTCAAAAGTCAAGCTGGCGTTGCCTCCCCACAACAGCAAAGTTTTAAAAACATTTTAAGTCCATGTTTGAAGGTAAATTTGTTCACCCGTCATTAAAATGTAGAATTATTTTGATACTACTGGTACCTCCCTCCGAGATATGATATGATTACGGCAACATTAATTTGGGTTTATATCAGCTGACTCGGGCTGAACATGAAGAACGAGAATTCTTAGAATACCCAGATATTGACTGGAGATACAGTTATATACAGTTTTACCTGATTTGAACATCCGAAAGACTGACATCTCCAGGAATGTAGATTGCCACATGGCCATACTTGGGTGTAACATTCCATTGTTGAGAGGTTTTACCTGATTTGAACATCCAAAAGACTGACATCTCAAGGAATGCGTATTGCTGGTCAGAACATTTTCATGCAGTTAATATATGTTATGTTGTTTATTTAGTAGGCCAGCCAAGAGATGAAAAAACACCTTTGATGGCATCGTGTGTTAAAAGCAATCATCCACGCTTAATCAACTCTACATGTTGTGGGGATTGAGATGTGACCGGATGACATTCTCGCTTTTGACCTTAAAGGTCATTTTTAGGCCAAATAGGTCACGTGGGTTCAAATCAGGATATTTTATCAAACTTTTCGTGAGAGCTTAGTAATTGAAGATTGAAGCTAGCTCAATCTTTACCACTTGATAGTTTATTCAAGTGGGTTCATTTTGAAAAATATTTGCATAATCACTGGTACAAATGATCATGGGAAAATTCGATATGGCGCCCCGTAAATTTCATCCAAAACTTCTCTGAAGTAGTCAAAATAAATTGCCCATACATATAACTACTAAATGTAACTGTTTAACAAGGCGATTTCTAGCTGTTAAACAAGGCGAGCGTCGTTTATATCTGAACACACTTGGGTCATTGTGCATACTCATCTCTTCTCCTCTCCCATAAAGTCTTTCATCACCCTAGTGAACTGCCCAAAAATTTCCATTGTTATTTTACCAAAAAATCTTCCATTCACCACTACAATACTCCAGGTCATCAATTCAATTGATACAGGCCTATTTACCTGACTAACTTATCACTTCACACTGTTAAAATTGCTGGTCCTGGAGAGTGGAACAAATTACCCTACTTGCTCAAAGAAATTAATTCAACCTCCCTATTCAAATCGAAACTTAAATCATACCTGATTGAACACTGACCAGTTTCACAGCAGCACTTTATTGTTCATGAAATGTATCATGTGAAATACTCCTTGTATAATTATTTCTACCGGGATAGAACAAGCATCATGGGGCTTTATTCCCGCCAATATTTAGTCTGTATAATGTTAATGCACATGGATTTATTTTATTGGTGAATAAATATTCATTCATTCATTCATTGTGGATCCTTATCCATCAGATTGGAATCGTGAGAAATTCAAAGTGGCAGCCATATGTAATATATGTAGTTTCGGTATCATTTACTACGCGTATGCACATCTGACAGCAAGGCATTATACGACATCTTCATGGCCACTGAAGTGACACACCTGAAGTGAACGCCGTCTTCATCTGAGCATGTACCCGTGCTAACAGGGTCGGAGATCTGCTCTTTTTACTAGTCCCAAAACCGGAAAAGTTATCTGGATAGCAGATATTAATGCATTTGTGGGTAGAATGTGGTATAATGTTTTTGTCTTTTTTTTATCTTTTTTTTTACAAAATTTGGACCTGCTAATTCTGAAAATGGCGTATGCCAAGCTGTATTTGTGCATTTGACCCCCAAAATATCAAAAATATAATGGCCGACTATTTCACCAGACATCTCCTTAATTCGTGATATTGTTGGGATAGAATGAGACATTTTTGGGGAATTAAAGCATCAAGAAATGTAAGAGGAAATATGATGGTGATTCATACTGCAACACTAAAAGCACGGGTGGCAGCACATATAGTTCATTAGACCACACATAAAACCTAATATAATAAGCTAGGACAGCCTCTAGCAGTCGACACCAAACCTAACAGGACTGGTGGGAGAGGGAAAAGCTTCGGTGTGACTCTTCCTTCATTAGGATCTTATCCCGTATTTGCATTGCAGTGAACTTCACATAATCCTATGTGTAACGGTTCACACATGGATTTGAAATGGTGGCCATGAGATGTCTTCAGAAATTTGGTTAATCGTTGATTTAGTCCTATATGGAACATTTTTCTTATCTCAAACAACATGCAATTTCTTTGATCGTAAACATGTACTAATTCGCATACCGGTAACGGCTTTCATGCCGATTTGTTGAAACATATAAGGTCTCTTGCCCCAAGATTTCAAAATTATACCCCTCCTTTCATCTATCACTCACGTCACCTAATTTCAGGCTGCTATTTGGGCAAACCTTGAAGCGCTTTTGCAATCTTAATATTCACACATTAGTCAAAGTGTGGTGGCATCAGGTCTAATAGGTCTGGCGTCGCTTACATCTCACATGCACGATTTCAAGTTCAGCCCTCTTCGATCCATGAATCGAAAAGCCCTTGAGTCGGTAATAGGGAATGTGTGGTCGCGCCATTCTCGTCATCCATCCCAAAATGAAGCAGGACTCATGATTGCACACTAGGACAATTGCGTTTCGAAATTTTAATGTTGGTTGGCGTGGTCGCCTCATGAACAATTAAACAAATGAGTTATTCTCCGTTATAGTAATTTCTACTGATGCAACGAGAGCCTGTAAGAGTCGCTAAGCATTTGGTGGTACCAGAGACCACATAGAGGATTGTTTGTTGGTGGTTACCAGATTGACAATTCAATCTGTCTTCAGCATTCATCTGATAAACCCATCTCAAAAGAGTGACTATATGCATCTCTTCATGCCAAACTTCGCTGTATAATGTTGAATTCTATGATCCTGGTTGAAAATTTTGTTTCCTTCAATGATGAAATCATCCAGGAACTACCATATGTACTTGTCTGATTATCAAATTATGTTTAACTCTTCAGACAAATATTAAGCTAAGGCCTCCTTGGTATGGTTAGGTGACAAGCCAGTTCCTTGATAAAGGGTAATTATCCTGACCATCTGACTGCAAACAGGGATACCTAGTCCAGGGTAATTATCCTGCCCATCTGACTGCAAACAGGGATACCTAGTCAAGGGTAATTATCCTGACCATCTGACTACAAGCAGCTAGGGACACCTGGTAAAAGGTAATTATCCTGACAATCTGACTACGAACACGGATACCTGTCTCCCTCCATTTTTATGGAATGTTGCCTATATGTTCCAAAAAGAATATCTTAAACCACTTTATCTTGCATTTAACTGGTAGACAAGCTACTTGTACAAGAGCAGATAGGGAACTGAATCTTACCACACTATACCATTGGATCAAGCTCTACGATAATTTTTTAAAAATATCTAAGATGGTCACGGGATGACGTCACAGTGACTTTATTTTCAAAACAAAAGCTTTTTGGGGACGATTTTCGATTTTGTTTGTTTGTGTTTTCTTCACAAAAACTGCATGATAACTTAGTAAATAATCATCTGATGTAAAATGAAATAGTTTTTGTCCCCTTTTCCTCGCAGAAAAGTAGGAATTTGAACCAAAAATGACGAAAACAACATTTTTTCTGATACGCCACATCCGCAATTTTGAATTTACTCATGATTTGCTGCTCGAAGCTATGCAAATGGGCTCAGCATGCCCCCAGTATGATAAACTACAAAGCCATGGAATGTCAGCTCTCAATTTTTTGCCGATCCGAAGATAGGGCAGAAAGTTTTGGAAGGGGACCACAAAGCCCCCCCCCCCCTCCCAAGGTGTGGTAGTGTTAAAATTTTCCATAATTCATTGCATCTGTGAATATGCAAATCACCAGTAAGCAAGACCAGAACAAAAATGAAGCAAATTAAAAAAATCAGTCGCAATCATTCTTCCTTTACGAAGATATTGCAAAAAATAGATGTTTTATCCTTATTTGACCTCTAATGGCATTTATGACCTCAAAAATGACCTTAACGGTCAAAAGTGAGAATATCATCCGGTCACATCGTAATCTGCACACCATGTAGAGTTGATTAAGCCTGAATGACAGCTTTTAACACGCGATGCCATCAAAAAGTTTTCTAGCCATCTTTGGGTTGGGTGGCTGGTCTACTAATTAGATCACCTACATGAAGTTAGCTAAATAATTAAGCATTTTGTATATCATCATCGTAGATTTCGTTTTAATCGCGTATTACATAGTGCAAATTTGTCCCTTTGTTTCTTGATAAACGCACTTTCGAAAACAATAACATTTAGGCTGTTTTGATTTCCAGACCTTACATAGGATATAGCGAGAAACAGCTATAGCAGACACCGAAAACCTACGGCTTCCTCCGATGATTACAAGCGTCTATTCCGTCATTCATAATTCAGCCGTCGTCCATTGAAGAATATCCGCGTCCATAATCCAAAGACCTATTCCATATTCCATATAACAGTATTAGCACCAAATTCAAAAAAACAATCATAGTAAACATAAACATAAACTGGTTTCCTGCAAGAGAGATGCGGTCAACAGTTTTCAATGATGCCGTCAAGATATCATGATGTGATATCATGATGTCACAACTAGAATTGATAGTACAGCGGTACATACATGTACATAATAATAACACATGGAAACAATTATTCAATTGCGAATTGCTTCACGATGTGAAACAAGCAACCTCATACAACAGATGTTATACGAATAAGAGCGATTTTCTTCCCGGAGAAATGACACGTGATTTCATATTCTAGAACAATTTTAAGGTGATGTAACTAATGATAAGGGCAGGGTTATCAATTCGGTGGTTCTTTAATCTTGGAGATCGAAAAACCGTATACATGCTGACTTTGTCAATGCAGTCTTGTCAAGGAATTCTAGATCGGTGAAGATAAACAAGTGAGTAGATTGGCTCAACCATATGCTGTGATGTTTTATTATTTACAACCGGATGTTTGTTTCGGCAAACATCTATTTTACTATATATGATGTCACTTCCGGCGATGTGCGCGCGGTCGAGAATCCTGTCAAAAAAAACTGAATGGTGGCTGGGGTATTATTAGACCCCCAGCGAGGTGGTTGTGTCCAGCTGGTTTAAAGAGAACGTAACCCAAATCAATAGTTATACTGTTTGTGTATACATTTATTTTTTCTCGGCATGACCTACAACACCCAATTTCGTTTAAAAGATGATAACAAACACCTAAAAGACCTTTACAGAATATTGGTAAGTTTCATAAGGCCTGTAAACTTCGGGTCACATGACCTCATTGCTGATCCATCAAGCAACGCCCCTCCCGGGTACTATATGAGAAATATACTGTTTTACATTAATTTACCAGATAATATTGAAATATCAACGTTTTTCTCAAATTCAATAGATTTTTGAATATCACAAAATCTTGAATTTTGTCGAGAAAACGTCCGACATTTGAAACGATCATCATACTCGGATGAAGGCAATGATGGGATCATCCAGTAATGAGATCGAATTTTGTTATAATCGGGGGTGTCTTGGCAGATCTCCATTTGGAATCATTCATAATTCTAGATGCCTGACGTATGACACGATGAATTTTCTCTAAATCACACTACCCTGTGCACTTCAACTTGACGAAAATACACACATGTACAGATTTCGTCCATTGATGGTTTTAGTGAGTGAATAGGGTTTAACGTCGCTTTCAACATTTTTTCAGCTATATCACGACGGGGAAGGGTTGATGGTTTTATCTGCAGTTTTTCACTAACACGGAGCGATCCGCTTCCACGCAATTTTTCGGCAAATGTTTCATATTGTTCATACCCTATAAAGGTCACAAACCACTAAATATTCGCCTCACTTAATATGTAGTAAATTGGCCGAGCACATCTTGAGAAAACTATATTCCCTAATATTCGCCGCCACAAATGACCCACCACACCAGGTAGCCTGGCCTTTCCGCTCAAACATATGGAAAATGCAGCATACATTCCCTACCATTTTTTTCGAGATGAGACCGCCAGAAATAGGGTCATCCAGCCCGAAACCATTACGCCAAATTTCGGAGGTGTCAATCAAACTGGCCTAGATTTTTTTCTGATTAAAAATTAAAAAGGTGGTTTTGATATATTTTAGAGTCAAATATTATAGAAACATTTTAATATACGTCACAGACCATTTCTGGCCCAGTCAGGTATGATGGGCATCAGACTACAATTAATCACTTCCGGGTCAGTAGCCACGACCTACATTGTTTAGAAATTTGAGAGCAGATCTTTATGGATTTTATGAGCTGCGATTTTTCAGCATTTCTGATACATCTGATATTTCAACTTGCAGATAAGGCTTCAAACTGTACTTCCTGGTGTTGATTTGGGCCATTTTGGGAAAAGCATGGTGGACAACATCTGTCAAGACTTCCACTGGTAATGTCCCACAAGGTAAATATTGACATGCCAGGTGGATTTATGCATTGTGAATTTTCTGGATTTTTGCCGATTTTTAACGCTAATACATAACAAGTAACGGAATTAATAGTAGACTGGTGCCTGTCACCTCACATTTTCACATTTGACCAGAGAACTTTAAATCGTCACTGCGGCTACAGTTTTGACTTGATCACCCCATTTTTTCCAGGCTGACTCATGAACAACGTACAAATATGAGGGTTGTTTCAAATTTATGTTATTAAATTATTAATAAAATAAAATAAAATTTTTAATTAATTTTAATCATTTTTTTAATTATTAAAAAAAAAAAAATTCTTACTAACTGTGGTTGAAATACACATCATACTGATAATGCTGGGTAACATCTCTTGTATTTTTATGCCATTTCTGCGACAAAATTGAGACCTTTTGGAGCAAATATAGGCAAAAAATGAGTGATTTGTTAGTACTAGGGCCAAATAGTCAATGCGAAATATGACTAGGTTCACTTAACACTGCTGGTAATTATGAGCATATTAACTTTCAAGATACAATAAAATGTAAATGGAAGAAAGGAAATTGACATAGATACAATTACATGTTTTTTTCCAAAATCTAGACCTCAGTTCAGATGTTCAATGCTTCAATCATTTATGCATAAATTCACTTTATATCAGTCTAAAACAACATGAAATTAATAATAATCATATCACCTGTAAAAACTCAGATGTTTGTTCCACACACAAAGAATTTCCAAAATGCCTTTTGCATTTGTAACTTTAATGAGACAAATAAAATCTGATTAACTGAGTGAACAATTAATCTGACTGTTCATGGTTTCACATTTTTGTGTGTCTATTGTCAGTCACATTTGCATCATAGCAAATACTTTATCTTCATTCCATTTCCACTATCTCCAGGATTATAATTTTGTAATTTTCTTTCATATTCATCTCAGAGATCTTGTGGGTAGCAAGGAACATGGATTACAGGCACCAAATATTAGCAAGCCAAAAACCCCCACCCAACCCAAACACACACATCAAATAGGTTCTCTGAGAATTTCACACAGTGTGACTCAGATGTATGGCCTCCAACTCTGTTGGAAGATAGGCCTTGCTCTCTGTTAAGTTGCCACTTTAATGTTTCACCAAACAGTTAACAGTTTAAATGAGGCAACTTTCAGCTGTCCTCATCTTTCATGGTTGTTAATGTAGCAGATATCAGCAAATGACCATCAGATATGGTGTCATTAAATTTTATTCCTTTTTTTCTTCTATGTTGTGTTTTGACAAGTGTTGCCTGTTTGCAGACATTGCATTCATGGACTAGAAATCTGACACAGAATATATTCCTCAATGTTATTTAGGGGTTTTCTCAGTAATAATAACTGTTTACAAGTAACATGTGCATCTTTCTAATTACTGCCAGCAAGATCTTGATGAGATGTAGATCCATCCAATTGAACTGACATATATTCTCTATATGGGAGTTGTGTATACCATAAATACCTCTGTGTTATATTTTGATATGTGCTGTGTACACATTTGTGTATATTGCTGTCACTTATTACAGGATTGAACATGTCTTTGATCTTTGTATCAACATCAAATTTTAATCCCATTTGATAGATTACTGGGATGACCCACTGATTACATGGAGAAGTTAACTACTGCCACGAAGGAAATTTTTACCAAATGTAACCTAAATGGGCAGCTTGTAAACAAATTATGTTTCGACACATTTTGAATTTAAGTTTTCTTTATTTTTAATTTTTAATTTGAATAATTTCATAAAAAATGAATTAAAATAATAAAAAAATAATTAAAAATAGTGTTTAACATACCTAGTTAATGCTTTATACTTCTTTTTATAGGCAGAAGGATTGTCGACTTGGTGCTTTTTACCAGATGAAAAAATATGTACAGGTTAGTGAGATATTGTACTTTTTACTTGTACCTCAGTCTTAAGGCATGTGGGGCAAATCGAGGAGAAATATAAAGGGGGTACCCTTGGTATATAGGTTGTAAAATCTATATCTGTGTTTGGGGATGGGTATGGTTTGTTCAGATGAGAGCATTCCTTATTTTAACAATGGTTCCATTCCTGACAGGCATCAGACTACAATTAATCACTTCCGGGTCAGTAGTCACGACCTACATTGTTTAGAAATTTGAGAGCAGATCTTTATGGATTTTATGAGCTGCGATTTTTCAGCATTTCTGATACATCATTTCAACTTGCAGATAATGCTTCAAACTGTACTTCCTGGTGTTGATTTGGGCCATTTTGGGAAAAGCATGGTGGATGGAGACATGATCAGTGAAGGGTGAGAAGGCTCCCTGTTTACAGATTGAATGACATTCTGTAGCACCAATCAGCTGTCAGTGGCGGCAATTTGAAATTTCCATGGTCAACATCTGTCAAGACTTCCACTGGTAATGTCCCACAAGGTAAATATTGACATGCCATGTGGATTTATGCATTGTGAATTTTCTGGATTTTTGTCGATTTTTAACGCTCATACATAACAAGTAACGGAATTAATAGTAGACTGGTGCCAATGGTCAATCATTGTTCGCCGGAAGTCAAGTCCTGATAATAATCTTGGACCCAAAAACGTTAATGGAGGATGTGACCTAAAATGGCAGTATATATAACAGCTTAAGAAGATATTTTCTTTATGGAGTAATTTACAGTTTATCTTCTGGAGTTAACTATCGCTCTTTTGAAATTGATTGTACATTTGTATCCCTGTCCCATGTATGGTCCCGGTAGAATATGTTGTGAGCAACGTTTAGTACCACAGTTCAGCAGGACCCCTTCACTGTGGTTATTTTTCATGTCATTGTAACATAAACCATGTACCTTGTACCCTTGCGCGAATCCACACCTTCAGTGTACATGATTTCACATATAGATTACCGTGTGTACCCTTCATAGTTGATCACACTCCAGTATAACTGTTGACCTATATATTGTATCTGTACTTCCTTCTATCGCGATTATCAGTTAAGTGTTTGAACTAGCGATGGATGTTCATATACACGACTTTCATAACCCCCGCTGTCTTTCGCGGGAACTGACTAGTGACGTCAACTGGGGTCGACTTCAGTTACTGACACATGTTAACTCAATGTGAACTGCACACAAATCAGAATATCACGAGCAAAACTTGCAATATCTATCCGATTTTCATTTTGTTTTAAATCTCATTTCTGTATCTTCAAACGTTTAATTGTACTGTTTTAAGAAAACAATCTTCGGCGAAAAAGTTCCGGGGCCGAGCGGGAACATTTTGCTATAGGCCGACAGCTGCCCAAACGTTAAAAGCTGCTGACAAATCGGAATATAATCGAGCAAAACATAATCAAATATGGTGAGTATTCATGTTTTTTTTTAAATGGACCATTAATAAAATTTAAAGATGTTATTAATTGACAAGGGAAAGTTAATGGATATTTTATAAAATATAGGCTGCCGAAAATTGTTAAAAATTGTTAAAAATGCATTAAATTTCTCAGTCCTACCATGCCATCTTTAAATATTATTAATGGTCTATATCAGAAAAAAAGCATCGATACTAAACATATTTCCTGGTGCTTTGCTGGGTTATATTCTGATTTACATGTGCGTCGTGTGTCAGCAGTTTTTAACGTGTCGGTATCTGTCGACCTATCGCAGAACGCTCCGCTCGGCTCCCTGAACATTTTCGCCGAACATTACAAGAACATTGCTAAAGATCCAGACATGAGATTTATATTTTCATAATCCTATAATACTCTAGATGAGAAATATATACATGAACATTTAATTTATGGAGGCGCTTTTAACAAAAATGATCAAAGAAAAAACGAGCGTGGGTATATCACAAAAATTCCAAACGAATTGACATCATCTTTTTAGGTAAATATATTGCAATGATTTAAATGTGAATGTTTTTCAAACTATGCATTTCCGGACATTTCTTCAGGCTTCTTAATCTCTGAACAATGGAAATGGGATAAATGTTGGCAGAGGTTTGCTCGATTAAATTCTCATATTTCCACAGTTAGCATTTAGTTAACATATATCAATAAATGGTGCCGACCCCACTTGACCTCCCTAGCCAGCTCCGGCACAAAACAACAACAGTTATTAAAATGGTCTGTGGGTCATCATGTAATTCATATTTCCGAATAACGATCACTGATTTAATATTTTACAATTTCGAAAGTACAGGAAACAGCACTCAACCTTCATGTCACTCCCATTTGCGAGAGCTGTCCGATGGGATATGAATAGTGACGCTCAGTGATGTCAGTATGCGGGGAGTCATAATAGTCTTCCGTTTCAAAACCCAGACCATGTGATGACCATTTTTATATTTTTTTAAAAACTTATACAGAAACACGTACATACGTGTTAGATTGACAAAGATAGAAGAAAGATGATATACTTTGTAGATACACTTGGTAATTCTCATTCCAGATAAACATTTTTCCATACTATTTTGCTGTAACCAACCACACCTTGGCCAACTGATGTGGATATATATGATTATAACTCGGTCATGATTCGGACGTTTATATTATATTGGTACCCACAATATTTGTCGAACCATTCAACATATTCTTAAATATTTTCCGACAATTTATATGAATCTCAATTATTAGTCCCATAGTAGAATAGCTAGCTTTCGTATAGTTTGGGCCATTTCGACTCAAGGTCAAATACGTAATGGAAAACACAACATGGACGACGGATATCTATTAAACACAGGATGTGTTGCTCGTCTTTACCCTCTGGGACCCAGTATAAAAGAGCCTCTAAATACATGCATACCAAAGGTTCTGAACTGATTTGATGACGTATATCGTGCATGTCGATAATATACGTATAACATAGGGAAAATATATGGGCGAGGCCATCCCCCTACCAACGTGACCCCGTTCAAAATAGGTCCATAGCTCCTGATCAATACCTTTCGTATAGTGTGTATATTCTATCTCTACGTCGCGCGGTTATCGAGTTATAAAAATACGGACATACAAACAGACAGCACAGCTTTAAAGGTATAGATAGTAAGATCATGTCTGAAACGCCAAAATCAGCTTAGTGCATTTTACAATATGCTATATGTTTCACATGCATCTGGTCTTTAACAAAATAGGGTTTTGGCGCCCAGTTAAATATAATATACTCATCTCACTCCTCCAGTTATGTGTATGTCTCTAAAATACATAATGGAAGGAGCAATGTGCTCTAGATTGGGAATTCTATAACTTACCTTCCCCAGTACAGATTTTCTCTCGGGATATTGGACAAGTCTGGTATTAACTTGCTTATTGAGCAAATTAATGTGACAGTCGTCTTGTCGATCGGTTATGGTTAACACCGGAGAGGCCTAGCGAAATGGCCGACAACAAAGTCTCTTGTCACGTTACTCAACTTGACAGATAGCTATCAGATAACGTCTAGTTAATAATGCCTGTAGCCAATCGCTGGATAACGCCTATAGTCCATGGGCCAGAGTCGAAACTGATACCACCTGGCAAATTCTAGTAATGTTTTTTGAAGAGGTATATGTCTGTAGATGTTATCCATATGTGATAACCGTTGCAGATCGGTAGCTTAAGGGTAGTATACCACGCCTTTTCAACCCTACCCGTTTTCCTGTTCTAAATCCAAACTTGAGGGGCGGGATAGGGTCCCTCGGATTGTTTTCTTATGCTTCCCTCTAGAGATCTAAAACTTCGCACACTTTGGACACAGGTGCTGGGGGATCCTCCATGCCCCCAGTTCCCAAATATAAATGTCCCTCTACACCACCCAACCTGATGATGTTATCAACACAGGACGAGGTTAGTGATAAAAGGGAGATAACTCGTGTCATGGCGCGTTAGTCTGACAGAACTTACAGTGAAGATATAGAGATGTTTTGAAGGATAAAGGGGAGAGAAATCTACCATGATCTGTTCGGTGAAGAGATGGATAGAGGAGAGAAAATCTTACCTCACGACAGCACGACAGTGCGACAGTCTACATTATACCTTACTAAAGATGGAATAAAGGGGAGAGAAATCTGTCTCAAACTATTCTACGAGACGGGATAAAGGGGAGAGAAATCTATTACGATCTGTTCGGTGAAGAGATGGATAGAGGAGAGAAAATCTTAACTCACGACAGCATGACAGTCTCCAATTTACCTTAAAAACGACGAGATAAAATTGAGGGAAACCTATTTCAATACATTCAGTGAAGAGAGGAGAGAAAGATTTACCTCGCGATACTACGACAGTGCGACAGTATCCAATCTACATTTATCAACATGCGATAAAGGGGGGAAAACTCATTGCAAGACAGTGCGAGAGTCCGACAGATCATTCTACGAGACGGGGATAAAGGGGAGAGAAATCTACCATGATCTGTTCGGTGAAGAGATGAATGGAGAGAAAACCTTACCTCACGACAGTACGACAGTGCGACAGTATACATTATACCTTACTAAAGATGGAATAAAGGCGAGAGAAATCTATCTCAAAATATTCTACGAGACGGGGATAAAGAGGAGAGAAATCTACCATGATCTGTTCGGTGAACAGATGAATAGAGAGAAACCTTACCTCACGACAGCACGACAGTGCGACAGTCTACATTATACCTTACTAAAGATGTAATAAAGGGGAGAGAAATCGACCTCAAACTATTCGGCGAACGGGGATAAAGGGGAGAGAAATCTACCACGATCTGTTCGGTGAATTGATGGATAGAGGAGAGAAAATCTTAACTCACAACAGTGCGACAGTCTCCAATTTACCTTCAAAAAGACGAGATAAAGGGGAAGGAAATCTATTTCAATACATTCAGTGAAGGGAGGAGAGAAAGATTTACCTCGCGACACTACGACAGTGCGACAGTATCCAATCTACATTTATCAACATGCGATAAAGGGGAGAGAACTCATTGCAAGACAGTGCGTGAGTCCGACAGATCATTCTACGAGACGGGGATAAAGGGGAGAGAAATCTACCATGATCTGTTCAGTGAAGAGATGAATAGAGAGAAAACCATACCTCACGACAGTACGTGCGACAGTATACATTATACCTTACTAAAGATGGAATAAATGGGAGAGAAATCTATCTCAAAATATTCTACGAGACGGGGATAAAGGGGAAAGAAATCTACCATGATCTGTTCGGTGAAGAGATGAATAGAGAGAAAACCTTACCTCACGACAGCACGACAGTGCGACAGTATACATTATACCTTACTAAAGATGTAATAAAGGGGAGAGAAATCTATCTCAACATATTCGCCGAGGCGGGGATAAAGGGGAGAGAAATCTACCACGATATGTTCGGTGAAGAGATGGATAGAGGAGAGAAAATCATACCTCACGACAGCACGACAGTGCGACAGTCTCCAATTTACCTTCAAAAAGACGAAATAAAGGGGAGGGAAATCTATTTCAATACATTCAGTGAAGGGACTGAAAGATTTACCTCGCGACACTACGGCAGTGCGACAGTATCCAATCTACATTTGATTCAACATGCGATAAAGGAAAGAAAACTCATTGCAAGACAGTGCGAGAGTCCGATATTAAAGCATACATTTCAACCTTGTAGGTATAAACTGTGGCCAGTAGCAGGTGCCGACTGTTTAGTGGTTCGGAACTAGGTGATACACTGTGCATGTACATGTATATAATACACAAAAAATTGTTTGTTGATGATCACATGTCTGATCATCTCTGCATTCGATGTTTCTCAGGGGTCCATCCTTTGGTCACCCCATAGTTGTAGCAGACCTGAAGCGGCACACAATCTTTTGCAATTAACGCATCATTTCACTGCACTCTCCGACGACTCAGCGTCCTGGATATGTTGTAGACTCTCTGACATAGTAAGTAGAACTCTTCTGTTGCTGGAGGAGAAAAAAAAATACATTCCTCTATTCCACTCTTATACAAGTTCGTTCGTTCGTTTTTCGTTTGCTATCATAGCTCCTACAAAAACAGTGAGACTACAAATTCACAGAAAACGTTACAATCTGTTGCAGGGCGAGCATATGTATATCAAGCTTTCACGGTCGCGGTCGCATTCTTTTGTGTCTCGGTTGACCGGGGGCGAGGGGGGTGGGGGTGGGGGGTCATCATGATGGGTCCAGTTTCCGTTGGTTATAAAAGATCTCACCAGAATCTTATCGGTGAGTATATATTTAGGCGTGCGATGGAAAGACAATTTGGATAATGTTAGAAACTTAAGCCTTGTTCCCTCTTTAAACGCGAAAATTGGCAGCCTGTTTATATTTAATTGGCACAGAGTTTGTCTGCACATACTGAGTAGACAGTAGTCGGATAAGGGACGTCCCAGAAACTGTTAATATTCTGAGTATTCCAGGATTAATCATATATGGCACATGCAAACAAAAAAAATTCTGGCCTTTTACATTTCATGGGCAAAGTTAAACTGTACCGTACCTCCACCTTCACTGAGCAGTCGGATAAGGGGCATGCATCCAACCACACCGGTGATTTATTGATGCCAAATGACTTCAGACTTACTCATGACAACAGTTGAGCTATCATTACAATTTAATATACACCTCTTATTTGATCTTACTGTCTTGCAAGGCACCTGTAGTTCAGGTTGCATTAGTCTGATCATTTGTAATTTGCAAGTAATGATATAAGGCACTATTATCACCACATTTATCACAGTTATGGTTAAAATTGATAACTCACTTCACACTTCAGCTGACTCCCAATACCGGGACCGCTGCTGGTGATTTTGTATTCTCAGTTTGTGGAAGAGAAAATTCCGAAATGATAGATCAAATGAAACATCGCAATATTCAAGACACATGCTCGCTGATGCAATGCACTCCATTGTAGTAAAACTGAACAATTAGCTAAATTACGTGCACTAAGTAATGGCATCTCATTTGAGAAGGTATAAGATAAAACTTGTGTTTCATTCATCAAGGCCTTTACAGTGCTCTGTTCTTTAATGTTCACTGTATATTTGTCCTCATGAAAGTAAAACATTTCATATTACTCTGCACAGAGTAGGCCCCTATACATGTATAAGACGAAGTTCGATCTGTTAAGATACTCTTTTGATCCATATTGATATACATGTACTGCATGTACCTTAACCATGGTAACAGAGCTTGTCATCAGAGGCGAGTGATCACTCTTCTCGACGCCTCCACTCACCTAAACGCACTGGAGGAGAGCTGTTACTTACTTTGATCTGTCAGTGTCAGACTCTAGTGCTGTTCCGCTGCAAGATTACTCCCATTTATTGCATATTTATAAAGGCAGATTGCAGACTGTCTTACATGTACTGTTAAAAGGAATGGACAACCTTTGATAAACGTATATGGCGAATTTCACGCAAAACTGTACCACTAACTCCCATTTCTGTCTGTCCTTGACGGATTATGACATTAGGAACACCAATAACTTGGAAAACATCCTAAACAAACACAGTTCCCTGTACCTTATTATCTAAAATGTGTCAATGAATTGCATAAGATGAAAATAAACAAGTGCCCCTATGAATTATTTGTACAGTTTTTAGTTTAGCGGAACAAGACACAAAGGACATTAGTAACATTTGTGTTACTAATGTCATTTGTCCGTCAAAATCTATTTCGTATATGTATAAGAAACTTCTTATAACAGAAGCACTTGCATATGCTCAGTGGAATTAGGCCAAGCATATTGATGTATCTGTACCATTGTCAGTGTATGTCATTGCCCATGTTGTAATATTGAGCCTTTTCTAAAACGTTCTAATGTCATTTCTGTCAAGGGAGTTGGACAGACATGACACAAGAAACGTTTTTCAAACGCTCATAGTATCGATGTATTGGTATTTTATACACTGGCAATGGTACATATATCTCAATAAGGTCAAGCTAGTACCACTGTAAATCTTTAATTGATTAATTTAATCGACATTTGTTTTGTGGTGAATATTGTAAAAAAAGTTGGACAGACATATGACATTAGAACAAATGACATTAGAAACATTTACATTTCTGTCTCTCTATTATACTGCAGATCAGAAATGTGCAGTGTAAAACTGTTTATATTCAGATATCCATACATTACAGAACATGTGTGGGTTTAGCAAACACAGTACAAGACACAGAGTCTGTTTTTTAACATTTTTAATGTTGCAAACATCATTTTCCGGTGAGACAGACAATTTGACGGAAAGTGGTACACTTTTTCGTGGAATCCGCCATATTGCAGAACCCTGCCGTGAACTGGGAGGAAATGCACAGTTTGCCATGCACTGGAATAGTCGCCACAGCCCTTTAGGCATGATAGGCCAGCAGACATGGCTATACAGTCTTGTATTCTGTACCCTGTAAATACCATCTTCCTACAGCAAGTCAATTTCGCCACTCACGTTCTGTAAACTGCCTTGCTTAACCAGCCCACTGTTTCTCTTCAAGATCGGTCAGGCCAATTTCTGTGACCAGCCAATCGGATTCAAGCCCTGCGATTTTCAGTTGGTGACGTAGTGATAACTTCCCCGGCGTCCAAAATGTTTTCCAGAGCAGTTCGGCTTTTGTCTTTGAAGTTTTAGAGATCACGTTTCCACTCTCCTCGAGTCGAGCTGCCCTGCTGTCATAACATCCATTTGACGCATTTTGATCACTGGGGTCAAAGGCCAAACTGCTCCCTTTCGACTTCGATATTTCAGGTCATGCATATTCATCAGGCTACAGGCCGATCTTGAAGAGAAACAGTGGGCTGGTTGAGCAAGGCAATTTACAGAACGTGAGTGGCAAAATTGACTTGCTGTAGGAAGATGGTAAATACCAGCTGATGTTTGTACGATAATGATGATCTTATCCATGTTGTTGAGAAATCGGGTTTGATCTGTCGGCCAGTCTAGACTGTCTAAGTGTCACACAGCATCGCGAGTTGTGTGATAAAATATGCTTTCGTTATAGGCCAATACTTTTCAGCTGCCGACTACGCCAACATGCGTCAACATAATTCGGCAGTAAGTTACTGAGATTGTTTAATGTAACCGAGAATGGGAATAATTCGGAGTTCTGTGTTACCAAAGAATCGAGCCTCAACAAAACCGGCATGGGAAAACGAAACTAAATCTGCCTCAGCTGGAGGGCCGTTTCTCCGGGAGAATTATCGGCGGATTTACTCACCGTTGAACTGTTACCGAAAGAAACTGTTCAGCATGGCACGGCCATGAAACACCCACCCAGATAGCTAGCATGCGAGAAAAATTACCTGAGAAAGTTTATGGAATAAATCCTTGTCAGCTAATGTCAACACGTGCACAAGTTCTCGTCCGATTGTTTCCTAACACGACATCTTACAGCAGAGCCAATTTAATAAAATCCTCGACCCCTTTATTCCGTCTTTAGTAAGATAGCTGGGAGTCTGTCGCACTGTCGTGCTGTCGTGAGGTAAGTTTTTCTCTCCTCTATCCATTGATCCCTTCACCGAATATGTAGAGAAAGACTTCTCTCCCCTTCGTTCTGTCTATAGTAAGGTATCTTGGCCCGGGGACTGTCGTGCTGTCGTGAGGTAAGTGTTTCTCTCCTCTATCCAGCCCTTCACATAACATGTCGAGGTAGATTTCGCTCCCCTTTATCGCCTGTCACAGAATTCTCTTCCCCTTAATTCCGTCTTTAGTAAGGTAGCTTGGAGACTGTCGCACTGTCGTCAGCTAAGGTTTTCTCTCTATACATTCGTCGAATATTTCGAGGTGGATTTCTCTCTCCCTTTTTTGCCGTCTCGCTGGAAATATTGAGGTAAATTTCTCTCCCCTTTATTCCGTCTTCAGTACGTGAGCTTGGAGACTGTCGCACTGTCGTGCTGTCGTGAGGTAAGTTTTTCTCTCCACTATCCATCCCTTCACCGAATAGATCTTGGTAGAATTCTCTCCCCTTTATCGCCTCTCACAGAATATATATTGATTCAGATTTCTCTCCCCCTTAATTCCGTCTTTAGTAGGGTAGCTTGGAGACTGTCACACTGTCGTCCTGTCGTGAGGTAAGGTTTTCTCTCTATACATTCGCCAAATATGTTGAAGTAGATTTCTCTCCCCTTTTTGCCGTCTCGCAGGAAATATTGAGGTAGATTTCTCTCCCCTTTATTCCGTCTTCAGTACGTGAGCTTGGAGACTGTCGCACTGTCGTGCTGTCGTGAGGTAAGTTTTTCTCTCCACTATCCATCCCTTCACCGAATAGATCTTGGTAGAATTGGCTCTCCTTTACCGCCTCTCACAGAATATATTGATTCAGGTTTCTCTCTCCCTTAATTCCGTCTTTAGTAAGGTAGCTTGGAGACTGTCGCACTGTCGTCCTGTCGTGAGGTAAGGTTTTCTCTCCTCTATACATTCGCCGAATATGTTGAAGTAGATTTCTCTCCCCTTTTTGCCGTCTCGCAGGAAATATTGAGGTAGATTTCTCTCCCCTTTATTCCATCTTCAGTACAGGGGCTTGGAAACTGTCGCACTGTCGTCATGTCGTGAGGTAAGTCTTTCTCTCCACTATCCATTCCTTCACCGAATAGATCTTGGTAGAATTGGCTCTCCTTTACCGCCTCTCACAGAATATATTGATTCAGGTTTCTCTCTCCCTTAATTCCGTCTTTAGTAAGGTAGCTTGGAGACTGTCGCACTGTCGTCCTGTCGTGAGGTAAGGTTTCTCTCCTCTATACATTCGCCGAATATGTTGAGGTAGATTTCTCTCCCCTTTTTGCCGTCTCGCAGGAAATATTGAGGTAGATTTCTCTCCCCTTTATTCCATCTTCAGTACAGGGGCTTGGAAACTGTCGCACTGTCGTGCTGTCGTGAGGTAAGTCTTTCTCTCCACTATCCATCCCTTCACCGAATAGATCTTGGTAGAATTCTCTCCCCTTTATCGCCTCTCACAGAATATATTGATTCAGATTTCTCTCCCCCTTAATTCCGTCTTTAGTAAGGTAGCTTGGAGACTGTCGTTCTGTCGTCCTGTCGTGAGGTAAGGTATTCTCTCCTCTATACATTTGCCGAATATGTTGAGGTAGATTTCTCTCCCCTTTTTTCCGTCTCCCAGGAAATATTGAGGTAGATTTCTCTCCCATTTATTCCGTCTTCAGTACCGGTACGTGAGCTTGGAGACTGTCGCACTGTCGTCCTGTCGTGAGGTAAGTTTTTCTCTCCACTATCCTATCCCTTCACCGAATAGATCTTGGTAGAATTCTCTCCTCTTTATCGCCTCTCACAGAATATATTGATTCAGATTTCTCTCCCCCTTAATTCCCTCTTTAGTAAGGTAGCTTGCGGACTGTCGCACTGTCGTCCTGCCGTGAGGTAAGGTTTTCTCTCCTCTATATATTCGCCGAATATGTGGAGGTAGATTTCTCTCCCCTTTATTCCGTCTTCAGTACAGGGGCTTGGAAACTCGCATTGTCATGCCGTCGTGAGGTAAGCCTTTCTCTCCACTATCCATCCCTTCACCGAATAGATCTTGGAAGAATCCTCTCCTTTTATCGCCTCTCACAGAATATATTGATTCAGATTTCTCTCCCCCTTAATTCCGTCCTTATTAAGGTAGCTTGGAGACTGTCGCACTGTCGTCCTGTCGTGAGGTAAGGTTTTCTCTCCACTATACATTCGCCGAATATGTTGAGGTGGATTTCTCTCACCTGTTTGCCGTCTCGCAGGAAATATTGAGGTAGATTTCTCTCCCCTTTATTCCGTCTTCAGTACATGAGCTTGGAGACTGTCGCACTGTCGTCCTGTCGTGAGGTAAGGTTTTCTCTCCGCCGAATATGTTGAGGTAGATTTCTCTTCCCTTTTTGCCGTCTCGCAGGAAATACTGAGGTAGATTTCTCCCCCTTTATTCCGTCTTCAGTACAGGAGCTTGGAAACTGTCGCACTGTCATGCTGTCGTGAGGTAAGTCTTTCTCTCCACTATCCTATCCCTTCACCGAATAAATCTTGGTAGAATTCTCTCCCCTTTATTGCCTCTCACAGAATATATTTTTTCAGATTTCTCTCCCCCTTAATTCCGTCTTCAGTAAGGTAGCTTAGAGACTGTCGTCCTGTCATGAGGTAAGGTTTTCTCTCCTCTATACATTCGCCGAATATGTTGAGGTAGATTTCTCTCCCCTTTTTGCCGTCTCGCAGGAAATATTGAGGTAGATTTCTCTCCCCTTTATTCCGTCTTCAGTATAGGGGCTTGGAAACTGTCGCACTGTCATGCTGTCGTGAGGTAAGTCTTTTTCTCCACTATCCTATCCCTTCACCGAATAAATCTTGGTAGAATTCTCTCCCCTTTATTGCCTCTCACAGAATATATTTTTTCAGATTTCTCTCCCCATTAATTCCGTCTTCAGTAAGGTAGCTTAGAGACTGTCGTCCTGTCGTGAGGTAAGGTTTTCTCTCCTCTATACATTCGCCGAATATGTTGAGGTAGATTTGTCTCCCCTTTTTGCCGTCTCGCAGGAAATATTGAGGTAGATTTCTCTCCCCTTTATTCCGTCTTCAGTACGTGAGTTTGGAGACTGTCGCACTGTCGTCCTGTCGTGAGGTAAGTTTTTCTCTCCACTATTCATCCCTTCACCGAATAGATCTTTGTAGAATTCTCTCCCCTTTATTGCCTCTCACAGAATATATTTTTTCAGATTTCTCTCCCCCTTAATTCTGTCTTCAGTAAGGTAGCTTAGAGACTGTCGTCCTGTCGTGAGGTAAGGTTTTCTCTCCTCTATACATTCGCCGAATATGTTGAGGTAGATTTCTCTCCCCTTTTTGCCGTCTCGCAGGAAATATTGAGATAGATTTCTCTCCCCTTTATTCCGTCTTCAGTACAGGGGCCTGGAAACTGTCGCACTGTCATGCTGTCGTGAGGTAGGTCTTTCTCTCCACTATCCATCCCTTCACCGAATAGATCTTGGTAGAATTCTCTCCCTTTTATCGCCTCTCACAGAATATATTGATTCTGATTTATCTCCCCCTTAATTCCGTCTTTAGGAAGGTAGCTTGGAGACTGTCGAACTGTCGTTAGGTAAGGTTTTTTCTCCTCTATACATTCGCCGAATATATTGAGGCAGATTTCTCTCCCCTTTTTGTGGTCTCGCAGGAAATATTGAGGTAGATTTATCTCCCCTTTATTCTGTCTTTAGTACAGGGGCTTGGAAACTGTCGCACTGTCATGCTGTCATGAGGTAAGTCTTTCTCTCCTCTATCGATCCCTTCACAGAAGATATTGATGTAGATTCCTCTCCCCTTTATCGCCTCTCACAGAATATATTGATTCAGATTTCTCTCCCCCTTAATTCCATCTTCAGTAAGGTAGCTCGGAGACTGTCGCACTGTCGTCCTGTCGTGAGGTAAGGTTTTCTCTCCTCTACACAATTGCCGAATAATTTGAGGTAGATTTCTCTCCCCTTTTTGCTGTCTCGCAGGAAATATTGAGGTAGATTTCTCTCCCCTCTATTCCGTCTTAGTTACAGCTACATGTATATAGCTACATGTCCATTTAAATAGAGTTCAACATGTACTTGGTTGATTCCAGATCTATATGCACCCAGTTCCCAAAATTTTCCCCATTAAAACATTGGCACAATACTGGAAATGAATGTAATACATTGCTTCGTTCAATGCTCTCTCGCTATTTTGAGAGCTCCAGATTTTTGGGAACATGGGGCATGGAGGGTTCACCAATATGAAGGTTCAACCAGATTTGATGACCTGAAACGAACTTCATAGTCTTTAATTTCATCATCATTCCACACGGTTTTCAATTTTCCTTGCATAATTATACTACCTTGTTATGCCTGTGTAGAAGTTTGTGTTATTAATGTCTGGGGAATAAGGGCTTTCGATTATTGATGCATAAATTCCGTAAGTCATACAAGATTATATCACCATCACAAATCTCTAAAACAGGTCATGACTGTATGCAGGAAAATTTGTAATTAGGACATGTTGGTTTGATGATCCTGGAGTGACCATTTATATAATGGTGAATGGTTTTCTGTGGAGCTAAACCTATAACAGACTCGATTTCAAAGGATTTAGCTCCGTTCAACTTCTAAACAATATTTCCAAACTGCCTGTTCATCCATGTGCCTAATTTTAAGGCAAATTTCATTATAATGGCATATGGGCAGTTAGTTTCAGTAGAAGTGAAATAATTTCTGAGCATTGTTATCGAACTATCCGTCTCTGCAATAGCCGATGTAGGCATACCCTCGGCATCAACGCTGACATTTTTCATGTTCCACTAGAGATGATAGCAGTATATACTATACTTCTTTCAGCAACCATCCGGTCGAATATGGTCACAGCCTGTTAGTCCAGTTTCAGGTTTGCAGCATTTCACAATCGAGTATCGACATCAATCCGATTGATGACGTAGCCTATGATGACGTTAACACGTATGCATAGTTCCCTTAACATACTCGTTTTCATTCGGACAAAAGTTATACATTCAGGTGCGAATCTTCATCACGAATACCATGATCTACCTTAACACTCCTGAGACGAGTTGGCGTTCATTTAAACAGCTAAATATTGAGTGGTCTGTTGGCGCTTCTGTTTCGCTGGGATGCCGAATGATGAACCTCAGCGCCGGACCATTGTGACCTTTGATCAAAGCAAAGCGAAACACTTGATTGGCTAACAGAGTCGGCGACGTCATTAATGAAATATTTACGTTCGTCAAAGCCGTTTGGCAGGGCTCCCGACAGCAGAAGGGATGGAGGGAGGGGATGGCCTTGTAGCGGGGGTGGAATCACCAAGAAATCACCTTGTTGGGTTCCTGAATATCTTGCCACCATCAGATTCCTCAGTAGGTCTATCATGTGTGTTTTGATACGATGTGAATACTCTAACACGTTCTTGATGGTATGGGAATTTCTGCATTTCTATTTTCTTTTTCAGTCTCTGAAAGAGGCTCCCAGCAGGCATCAGCTTTCGCGGGATAATGCCTAGTCGCAATAGTGGCATTAATATCTTCTGAAAAGCTCTCAAAAGGCAATGTTTATGCAGTTTAAGAAGCAAACATCGCATTTCTAATAGAGATATCTACCACATATGACCATCTGTAACAATGAAACAAATGGTGTGGATAATCCGTTCATGCCACGAAAGACCAACCTGGATTAGCAAAAAATCGGTGGCCAAGATGGCAAGAAAGAGTAAGCCGCATGTCGGGCATTACAGGTTAGTTTTCCTGGGTATTTTGCATTTACCAGTTTTACCCCATGTTAAGGCGCTTACTCCATCAGAAGTCCGCGATGCTCATCGATTAACATCAGATGAGTTGTTTGAGCTGACCTGTCATCACAGCTCCCGAGCTAGCTTATCTAATTCCGCTTAAGCCGGTGCTAGGGGCCGTGTGGATAATTCATTGTCTCCACATGAAGAGCTGCAATAAAAGCGCGGCTGAGATACTATGGCTACATCCGAGAATCCACCGGATTCTCGTGTGAGAATGTTAGGTGTCGACGGATGCTTTCCTGTAGAGTCATATGGTTGATTTTTAGTCATCAAACGTCGTCAATTTTTCCCACCTGTTGCATATCGCTCCAATTTAAAAACGATGCAAAGTCTAAGATGACCAACATTAGCTCATCATAAAGGGTGACAAAATGTTGTAGCCTTTGTAACTTGAGAAGGTATTGGTACTCATCAAGGTTAATTGAAATTATAACAAAATGGCAGACATCTAAAGTCTGACAGCCAAATATGTTAGATTAATCAGAAAATTTCATTTCGTCAGATTCATACCGAAATACAAAGTTTGATACAACAAAATTTGGTGAAAAGATACGGATAAGAAGAACGATTGGTAGTCAAGATGAGAATCAAAGGAAATATCGGAACATCTCTGAATATTTCCTTAATTGTTCTTCTTCACGTTTTCCGTACGGCCACTGTTTGATCGTCGCTTGCGCTCTTCAAAGAAACATAACAGGTTTTACAACTTCATCAAAAGTGGTCCAAGTAAAAATGAGAAAATAAAATAACCCAAAATTCGATCAAAATTATCATCATTATTATTCAGTCACGGTGACGTCATCACAGCATCAGATGAAGGTTTCAACAGATGCTTCAATAAAAAAAGGGCATGGAGGTACAGGTTGGTACTTTTCAGCTATCTAACCATAAGGGAAATATCGGGAGGACCATGCCCTACCTGCAAAATTGGGTTGAGAATACAGAAAGAGATAGGGTCCGGAAAATGTACGTGTATTAAGGTATGTTAACTTATGCTAATGGACCAAGCCCTGTCCTCAAAGTATGTAAAGTTTCTGCTCTCCAGCTACAGAAATAAATAATATATCCGAGGAACTATTCCCCTGCACTCATTGTTTGAGTTCGGAATACGGGCAGGGGTGGGGTTAAGAAAGTGTGTTTTGCTACCGTTAAGCTACCGATCTGCAACGGTTATCACATATGGATAACATCTACATACATGTACCTCTTCGAAAAACATAAGTAGAATTTGCCACCTCGAGTGGTACCGATCAGTGAAATTTGAGGTCTTGGCCCATGGACTACTACTGAAGTTTTTACCCAGTCATCTTGGGGTGCGTGTTCTGGTATGATTCAGACCGAATGCAATAAAATTACGTTCACATACAGGACTCCACAAAGTGATGCATCATGTAGCTAGTTTGTTTTGTCTCTTTGGAGATTTGAATATCTCGAAATATTACAATCTTGTTAATTTCACAGTTTATTCATGTTTTCCAATAGACAAAAACATCGCTCTTTTTATGTTGTGTGAATTTTTTCTTGTTTCACATTAGATAATTATTTACTGCAGTGTTTAAGAGAAAATTGCATTACTGAAATCAGAAGAGAAATGACTTCTGAGAAAATGACGTCAGCAATGCCATCATCTTGGATTGTTTCTCCCATTCTCTGATAGTGTTTGATACAATGATACAGTAGATTGGGAGTTTTCTTGACGGGGAAGATCATCTTTCTCGCCAAAAGAAGAGATTTCCAAATAGGCACCCTACATGCGTGGCACGGTATCTGAAGTGTCTATAGTGAAATGTAACCGATCCATTTATTTCGTCCGTGTGGCTTTCGCACAATGATGGGGTTCGATCAAAAACGTTAATTCGAGAGATATTCAGCCAAATTAAGGAGTACAGTTAGCATAATCAAACCGACACAATGAATGTATTTTGGTGAACAGAATTCTTAGCTATGAAGAAAATAATCCCCCTATCTCCAGCCAGATTAAATACGCATATCACAACCGCGAGAATCACCTATGCAGAATTCGTAAATAAATGCTTACTGTAATCAAAACTCAATTATTTGCCATGCACAGAATGGTACCATCCCAGCAAGTATTGGAGAAACACAAATTCTCATGGGCGCCGCCATCTTTAAATAACTCTGCACGGAATGCTATCCGAAAGAGGACTGCAAGAAATATTTACAGACTGTTGAAAATGGAGATTCAAGTTTTCGAAATATCATTTATACCCATGCCCATATATAATTTCCCAGCGCTAATACTAAAGCTGATGTCAAATAATGTATCGGAAGGAAACTTCGGAATCTAAGGCGTCTTCCTACTGATGTACCAGCAATCAGCCATATGCTATAGAAAATCCACGCATTGGAAAGGACCATGCACGTTTAGAATGGTAAATGGCCCCAGAACAGGTGCGGTAGAAGCGCCAAAAATAAAATATTACATGAACTTGATCAGTTAGCATGAAGTACAATGTTATATTGTATACCCAGAAAAGTTTCAAGGCACTGAATCTCATTATTCTCGAATAACAGGGCCGCGAAGTAGTGCAGATCTGTAACAGAGCAGATCTAATGCTGCCATTTTATAGTGCTGTCCCACCGAAATATCATGCCGTAGGCACACATGACACCCCCCTCAGTCACATTATACTGACACCGAGCGAACCAGTCCTTGTTCTATCCTCTTAATGCTGAGCGTAAGCGAGGAAGCAACATGTTCCTTTTTTCAAGTCTTTGGTATGACCCGGTCTGGGATCGAACCCAGTACCTACCGCTTACGAGGCCGACGCTCTACCATTAGGCCACCGCAGTGCGGTAAAGACAACTCAATAATTGTTTGACTTCAGGTTATGTCAGTTCACGTTACAAAAACAATCTGGTATTAATAAATTATGTCATCAAGTGAAATATACCAGACGATAATCTAACTGTTTGTCTTTAGTTCAGGTCATTTTACGTCACTGAAATAAAATCCGGTAATCAAGTATGAGTATTACTATTCCACCGTTACAGGATCTCAATGGTGATCTCGACCAGGTCACTGCTGATCAATTCACTCAACAGCCGGGTCATTCAACAGTCAGATTATTCTCTGTTGTAACTAGATTCCGTTTTCGGGACAGGTGATTTGCCACTACACTCCGGTCATGACTATTTTGCGGGGTTTTTTTCGATCCCATTCGGGATTCGAACCAGCAACCATCAGAGATACCAAGATAATGTAATCCCAAAATAACGAAAATACTATACGATCACTTTCTAAATGACAAAAAAATATCTTCTCATATATTCAGCTATGGGAGCTGTGCCATTACGGTCATCAGAAGAGTATTGTGTTTCGCTTTCAAGACTACCGATCCAATACTTTCTAGTTTTGTGAGAGGCCCGTTGGCCGAGTGGTTTAGATCGTCGACATATATTGCTGGCTGTTGGATGTCTTACTCTGGTGGTAGCTGGTTCGAATCTCGCATGGTACTCGATCAATTTCATCACTAGAATCTGTGCTATATACTAAAATAGTGTAATCCCAAAATATCTAAAATAATGTTATACTATCACTTTCTTAATGACAAAAAATGTCTTCTCATGCTTTGTCATAACTGGCAAGATGATAGTTTTTTCAGCCTAGGTTCGAAAAAAAACCCGCACAAAAGTCATCACGGAGTGTAATGGCAAATCACCTGTGCAAATCACTGAGTGTAATCTCAAAGTACCGAAAATACTGTTATGACAAAGTGGATATTTGATTAAAACAGGTACACCACAGTAAAGTATTAGCTGTACTCACTTGTATGATTTGATCTGCTAAACCACAAGAGGAACGCTGATAATAATATTAATTTGGTATGTTTTATATCAATTCTGATAGATGTGGAACGTTCGAATCATCCAAATTTAGAATGGCAAATTTCTCCTAGTTCCAGAGATAAATGATGTGTAGAGAATAGTTCAATGGCGGACAACAGGAAACCGACCTCCTACCAGACACCTCAATATCAGATGTATAATGTTTTGGATATCACTGTTCATTTTGAAGATTTGAGTCTGTGACATAATCTGCAGTTATGAGTTCGCTGAAGTTGTCTGACTATGTAATAGCACGTGAGCTACTATGGGTCACTTTGCCCCCCCCCCCCCCCCCACTACAGACCGAAACTATGTTTTTTATGTACTTTAGGACATGTCAAATAAGAAACAACTTGTTGAAATTACCCCCTGTGTTAAGTACAATTTTTGTGAAAATAGGGGGTAGGGTTACAAGAATAGTCTTAACTTTCATAATTATTATCCAATCTTTATAATGTTGACCACATATTATTCAGCATTGATTGCTGCCTCAAACATTTACAAGTTACTATTACTATTTGTTGGGTATGACGTCACACAGGGACCATACATACATCAGTATGAGTAGTAGCGAAAGCGGACATTTTGGGAGTGCGTGAGGGTGTGTTTGAGCGATTGAAGGACCATTCTTGGTCCGAATGCGTCATGTGAGGTGTCAAAGTGAAGCCCTCGGTGTGTAGACCACGACTTGAGAGATGTGATCATCTTCTGTGACGTCATTGGTGACATCATCAGTAGGAGTAGTAGCCAAAGTGGGCATTTTAGGGGGTATGAAGGAAGGTGTTTGGGGTAGAGATGGACCATCCGTGATCCAAATGGACCGTGTGGGGTGTCATCTTGTAGCTCTCAGCATGTAGACGACGAATGATATGGTTTTTCTTGGAAGTCGCATCGTGCTACTCATGCGCAGTTGGGCAGTAGTAAAGAAAGAAGTCATTTTGGGCGTGGGCAATGACATGTTTGGGCAATCAAGGGACCCATGTTTGGTCCAAATGGACCGGTTCGGGTATCCTAGTGAAGCTTTGATGGGGTAGAGTCAGACTGGCGTAGTTTTATTGGAAGTTGCACCAATCTGCGCATGCACAGTTGGGGTTTAGTAAGTAAAGTGGTCATTTTTGAGGTGTGCGGGGGTATATTCGAGAGATTGGGGTTCTATATCTCATCCAAAGATGGAGTGTAGGGTGTCATCTTGAAGCTTTCGTGGTGTAGACCATGACTTGAGGGGTTTCCATGTCATCTGTGACGTCATTGATGAAGTGGTAGCGAAAGCGGCCATTTCAGGGATGCGTAGGGGCGCGTTTGAGAGATGGAGGGACCATTCTTGGTCCGAATGGGATGTGTGAGGTATTATATTGAAGCTTACGTAGGACGGCGTCCGACTGGACTGGCGTATCGTGTAAGTAAGGCATATGGCATGCATGTGCAGACAGGAAATAGTGGAAAAGGGGCACTTGAATGGAATTTCAAACTCGAGGTGGACCATTCGTGGTCCGAATGGTTCGTGTGAGGTTTCGTAGTGAAGGGCTAGTGGGGTAGCACCGGATTGGACTGTTGTCATCGCACGCATCCTGGTATATTTTATGCCCTACGGGCTATAGGGTACAGGGTGCACCACAGGTACGTGCGCATGCCTGCGATGACGTCACTTTCTAGCTCCAAGACCTCAAAACTTCGACTCCAAGAGCTCCGATTTCAAGAGCTCCGAGCTTCAAGTTCTCAACCGATCCATCCCACAGCTCCGAGCTCTGTAGTTTGTCAAATGGCGGCTTCTGATTGGATAAGAGCTCTATATTACTGCCAGACTGTGCATGCGCAGAACGATGATACTAGTCTACACACCAGTCCAGTCCAATCCGACGTTAACCCACACGACCCTTTTGGACCACGGATGTTTCACCTCGAGGCTAAAATTCCATTCCAGTGCCCCTTTTCCAATATTTACTGTCTGCTCATTCTAGCCATATCCCCTACTTCTATGACACACTGGACCAGTCGGACGCTGTTTCACGAAAGCTTCGATATGATACCCAACATGTCCCAATCGGACCAAGAATGGTCCCTCAGTCTCTCAAACACACCACTACGCATCCCTAAAATGACCGCTTTCGTTACCACTCGTACCGGTACTGATCCCTCAAGTCATCGTCTACACCACGACAGCTTCAAGATGACACCATAGACTCCATCTTTGGATGAGATATAGAACCTTAATCTCTCAAATATACCCCTGCGCACCTCCAGAATTACCACTTTACTTACTACATCTCAACTGCGCATGCGCAGATTGGTGCAACTTCCAATAAAACCACGCCAGTCCGACTCTATCACACGAAAGCTTCACTACGATACCCGAACCGGTCCATTTGGACCAAACATGGGTCCCTTGATTGCCCAAACATGTCATTGCCCACGTCCAAAATGACATCTTTCTTTACTACTGCCCAACTGCGCATGAGTAGCACGATGCGCCTTCCAACAAAAGCCATATCATTCGTCGTCTACATGCAGAGAGCTACAAGATGACACCCCACACGGTCCATTTGGAGCACGGATGGTCCATCTCTACCCCAAACACCTTCCTTCACACCCCCAAAAATGCCCACTTTGGCTACTACTCCTACTGATGACGTCACCAATGACGTCACAGATCATGTAGACATCCATCAAGTCGTGGTCTACACACCGGGGGCTTCACTTTGACACCTCACACGACGCATTCGGACCAAGACACTCTCACGCACTCCCAAAATGCCCGCTTTCGCTACTGCTCCTACTGTTGTATCTATTGTCTCTGTGTGGCGTCATACCCAACAAATAGTAATAGTATCTTGTAAATATTTGATGCAGCATTCAATGCTGAATAATATGTGGCAAACATTATAAAAATTGGATAATAATTATGGAAGATAAGACTATTCTTGTAACCCTACCCCCTATTTTCACAAAAATTGTACTTTTTAACACAGGGATAATTTCAAAGTGATTAAAGGGGTAGTGAGACCCAGTTTATCGACTGTTAACGAGTTGTTTCTTATTTGACATGTCCTAAAGTACATAAAAAACATAGTTTCGGTCTGTAGTGGGGGAGGGGGGGGGGGTGCAAGGTGACCCCTAGTAGCTCACGGACTATAAAGGTTATATGGCTGATACTCAAATCTTGTACTCTACATGCAACAACTGACCACATTATATTAATTGGCGTATTATCTTTACTTTTATATATTTGCCGTGATGCACTATTTAGCTGAACGAGAATATACAGGAAGACCCGTCTGAACCGACAGCTGAGTAAACCGACACATCCTGTAAGCTTCGAAAATTATCATACCAGTCCTTTTTGTAATAATTTTTCTTGTCCTCCAGCCGCTGTAAACCGACACAATAGTTTGTTCTCTGACAAAGTCATGACTGTAACGACTTTCAACGCTTGGAATAAAGCTCCTCGTATATTTGAGTGCAAATCTTATTCACGCGCCAAGAAGTTTAAACGAACATCTTATGTTCTCGAGTACACAGCTTTATTACACTTTTCCAATTAGCCACATCGTAATCACAGAAGTACCGCAACTTACCGCAGATTCCGCAGATTCAACGAGACTAAAGGGCATGTTCACGCAGTCCTCCAGTCCCGGGCCTGGCATGAATATGTGGTAATATGCCGTACTTCTGGGATTACGATATGGCTTATTAAAGAGAGATTATTCCTCCATCGTATGTACTCGATATTATTCTTCTCTTCCCTCTTCAACAAAAATGAACGACATTATGCTTGTGTTAGAAGTTGTCAGCATTGACTATGATTTTCCAGTCCATGGAGACGCCCGAGTAATTTCTTTCGTAGTTCATGGTTCTAATTGTTATCTGTTGTCTGTGTCATATTGTTGTTCAATCCCTTGTGGCTGTCAACTTCTACTGCTGACCGTCAATTTGCTGGAAACCATCTCGTGTTTTTCCAATTTTCATTTCATGCATATTTGAAATTGAGCATAACTGTCAGATGAAAAATGCCTTCCCATTATTATAGCGGAAATTCTGTTGGAATGCGATTGGTGGATATTGAATGTCGAATCCGAGACCTAAAATGGGCGTACCAAAGAGGGTACCATAATAATGACGTCATTCACCAAAACTAGTTGTCTATGCATTCGACTTTGATGTCCAAGATTGGTTAATTAGCTTTCCTTTAATTTGTTCATTTTGTCACGAAAATTCGTAAATGCTACTATTTCTCCAATATACAATGCAGATTGTTCGCCCCTTTCGAAAACGTCAGAATGTTTGTTTTAATATAAATACATGTATCACCCTTCGCCGCAGAACGGCATGTATTCTAGATCACATATCTGCCCACAGAATCAATCCGATAATGGAGCAGGTTGTCGCAACTGTGAGTTTTTCTGGCAGTCTGGCCTTCCAATCAGCTGCGACAATACAGGTATCGCCAAACTTCTTCAATTGAGTCTCAATCCGAGCTAATTAATCTTAGAATATGAACGATGGCTAAAGCGTATTTTTAGTATATTCTTTTTTCAGAATTAACTGCATGAGAGTTCATTGACAGAAGGAGTTTTCCGTTCAAATTATGCTGGAAAATCTGACGTGCGTATAACTTATCTACATATCAGATATCCGAAAATCAGTTGATGTGATTTCGTCATCTAAGAGATCACATAAACTGTCCGCCGGATCTAAAATTCAGAATAATAGGTTGAAATTCCACGGCGTCCTGCATTGGTGCTTTACTGTTTCACCACATGTAATTCGAGGTATCAAACATATATCATGACGAATTAGCGAATACAACTATATTGAATCTTTCTTAGTATTCTGATACAATTCTAATATTGACTTATTCAGAGATATTGCGTTTTGTTCGCACTCATCTTCACTCAAACATGGTCTACCTCGTGTAGATTCCATTTTTTTTCGTTTTTCCAGTTTTCAATAGAATGCCAGTAGAAAAAAAACAACTAAATCCAATGCATCTTGATTCAGATCAAAAGCAAAGAGGCAGATGTTTCTTATCTTCTATTTTTTTGTGTTTCATGTGTGACGTTCGAGCGGTCAGAAAACGTCTATCCTTGCGGTGTACACGAGACTTGAGGCGGCCTGGTCTCAGGCCCCTGTGACAAATTGTCAGGCTGATGTGAACGCAGTCTCGTATGATTGGAATTGGCCAAGGAGGAAGGTCCGATTCAACCAGTCACCTTGTCTGGATCGAGGAGGTAGGATGGGGGGACCTGAAGAAACAACCAAGGCAATAATAAAGTAATAATATTGTATTCTGCAATGTACACAGCTCTGTACGCGCACAATACCTGTAATAAAGATCCCTACTCTAGAGGTAGTTATCGTTAAGTGTTATCTTTATCTTAAGAGAAAGACTAATAATATACAATATATACATGAGACTCTATCTATGACGCGTCACGGCCCAGTCTCGTCCAGACTGGCTGCCGTCGTGGTATGGTACGGCGTCTCTGGTTCGGCGGCAGCCCCTTTCGGCTCGGCAAACCTCACGTCTTCGGCGGCCCGAATTCGGCGGCGACCCCTTTCGGCTCGGCAGACTTCACGTCTTCGGCGGCCCGATTTCGGCGACCCGTCTTCGGCGACCTGACTTCGGCTCGGCCGGCCTCACGTCTTCGGCGACCCGATTTCGGCGACCCGTCTTCGGCGACCTCACTTCGTTCGGCAGGCCTCACGTCTTCGGCGGCCCGATTTCGGCGACCCGTCTTCGGCGACCCGACTTCGGCCCTCACGGCGTTGACCCAAGGACGAGTTAATAGGCTCAGATTGTCTGCATATATATGTGGTAATAATGCCCTGGTCTCGGGGGTGTATTATTACCTTACAGTGTAATGTCAATTAATATCAATGATTTGTAATAGAATTCAAAGACTTGCGGCAAAGCATAATTCGAGCCCTGCGGCAGTGTAAATATGTACAGTGGATGTAAGCTTGTGTTATCAGTTACTCCTAGCCGAGGCCTGTGAGTACCTAGTATAGGTGAGTGTGATTAAATCTATTCCGTTCCGAAGGCCGACGATCTTATATGTGAGCAAGTATATGTAATCATGTAAAATGGTATCCGTGTGATGGGCTGCAGTGTGGGATATTTGTTGCTCTGTATTTCCCGTTGATGGACATCTCGTCTTCAGATACTGTGCGTGTTAGTATCTTATCCCTGTCTGGCGGTTCGTCCCGTCATCAGATACTGTGCGTGTTAGTATCTATTATTCCTAAGCTACGGCTCAGCTCTCGGCTTTCCAACCCAGTTCGGGGCTATTTCGGCAATTAATCGGCACTTTCGGCGCATTTGCGGCGATCCTGTCCCTGTGCTCTCCCGCACGATGCTTACTTGCCGAATGTCTGTGACAGAATGCCGAACGTCCATTCCCTGCGTCTTATATAGGCTCTGGCTCCCAGAATCCATTGCGCGCACAACATGGCAGCCTCCGTATAGCGAAAGTGTAGACTCAGACGGTGTAGGATTTCGTGTCAGATCAACAGAGTTCGACTTCTCTCGCCCGGTTTCGATGTAAGATGTGTGTCAGGGATATTTACACGTCCCTCGTTGAAAGTTTCAGCGCACAGTTAATACAGGTAAGTCGAATATCCACCATTATCGGTCCATTCACAATGCTATTTAGAATGTCCGCATAGAACGAAAATAGCATTCTGCAGGCCATGGGCATTTCCGTCACACTACCCACGTCTTCGAAAACACGACGCCCTCGTCGTGGAGCTCGGCACAGCTACCAATCACAGATGAGTAGAATGAACACGCAGTCCTTTCTCCGAAAGTGTAGATAATCCACAGTATAATAACAAAGGCTTCAATACGGTAGAATTACATCATTACATCAGGTCCCTGCTTCACGGCACTGACCAAACACTGCCGAATTACATTAATCCCGATAACGCGCGGGGCGTCTAATCTCTCGACCTCGGGTCGTCCGTCGCGGTTCTGTCTCGGCCTCGGCCGGGGGTAAAGCTTCCATCTCGAGATCCAATGGTGATGCAGACTGCAAATCAACCTCGAAATCGGCAAATCTCCGTGGTCGCCGTATCTCACGCCGGCCCCGGGTCAATCGAGGTCGCCGGTCAACAGTCGGCGTTCTGACGACAGTCGATGGTTCCATGGGGCAAGGAAAGATAGCCCCATGTCCGATGCTATCATCTGATTCTACATCTCCATCGTCGCCAGACGTTTCTTCTGACTCACTGGTGGACATCTCACGAGCATAGAAAGGCTTCAGCTTGTCATGGTGAACAACCCGGAGACCTCCGTCCGCATCTGCAATGCGGTAGGTCACGTCCGTGAGAGCTTCCTTTATCACGTATGGTCCTGCCCAGCGGTCTCGTAGTTTCCGATTCTCTCCACGTCTTGGAGCAGAAATGTACAGGTAAACCTGACCTCCAGGTTTATACTTTTGCGGAAAGGCCTTGCTATCATATATCCTCTTCTGGCGCCGCAGGCTCTTCCCAGTCACTTCTCGGGCGTTACGATGAATCTCGTCCATCTCGTCCTGTAGTTCTCCTACCCACTCCGTAGGTTCCATTTGCTGACGTGGAAGAGCTCCCAGTACCAAGTGAGACGGCAGAGAGACTTCTCTCCGAACACCATCATATTCGGCGAGAACTCTGTCGTCTCATGGGCTGTAGCACGATAGGACATCACTACAAGCGGTATATGCAAATCCCAGTCGCTTGGATGACGGTCAACACTGGCATGTAGCATTTGGGCTAATGGTCTGTTGAACCGCTCAATCATGCCATTTGATTGGGGGTGGTATGGCGTTGTCCTTGTCTTCCTCATCCCCAAAATTCGGCACATCCCTTTGAAAACTCGGCTCTCAAACTGGCGGCCTTGGTCTGAATGGATCGCCATCGGAACACCGAACTTGGTCACATAGTGTTCCACCACAGCCTGTGCAACAGTAGGAGCTTCTTGGTTGGGCATGGCAACGGCTTCGACCCAACGAGTAAAATAGTCTCCGATGACCGCAATATACTGGTTTCCACTGCCCGTCTCTGGCATTGGCCCAAGGATGTCAACTGCGATCCTCTCTCCCGGACAACCAGTCATCTGTCCACTGTGTGGTCCTCGCGGTTTGCGTCCAGCCTGTTTTCTTCTGTTACATACATCGCAGCTTCGGCACCATTGGCGTATGTCCGTCTGCAGGCCAGGCCAGGTATAGGCCTGCCTCACCTTCGCTAAAGTCTTCTTTACTCCGAGATGTCCACCGGTGGGACCGTCGTGGCACTCTCTTAACACTTTACGGCGCAAGGAACGAGGTACAACCAGCAGTCGTCGCTTGACATTAGCACGGTCATCCACCCAACGTCTAACCAGGAGCGAATCGCAAATCTCCAACATATCGAAGGCACCCCACAGGCTCTTCGTGATGAGTCCGTACGGACTGACGTCTTCTCGGTTTGGTCGGCTACCTTGCCGCACCCAGTCGAGAACAGGTTGTAGGTCGGGATCTTCGGCCTGGGCTCGGCCGAACCCTTCGGTTGGCGACACCATCTCGATCACACGGGCGGCTGCCTGAACGTCATCGCTGCTTGATCGACCACACTGTTTGCATGGTATACGACTCAGTGCGTCGGCGTTACCATGTTTTCGACCCGGACGATGTTCGATGTTGAAATCGTAGACGCCAAGGGCCTCGATCCAACGGGCCAGCTGTCCCTCCGGTTCCTTGAACCGCATGAGCCATCTCAGCGAGCCGTGTCGGTGCGAAGCAAAAACTTCCGCTCAAACAGGTAGTGTCGAAAGCATTTGACGAAATGCACAACAAACAGCCAGCAGTTCTCTTCTCGTCACACAGTAGGCTCGTTCGGCCTTCGACAGCACACGACTGGCGTATGCCACGACCTTCTCTTCTCCATCTATGACCTGTGACAAAACGGCCCCGATGCCATAGTTACTCGCGTCCGTGTCCAGAATGAAAGGGAGCTTAAAGTCTGGCATAGCAAGCACAGGCGCGGTTGTCAGCTTGTCTTTCAGGGTGTCGAAGGCTTGCTGCGCTGTGTTGTCCCATATGAAGACTGTCTTCTTTTCAGTTAACTTATGCAGCGGCGCTGCAATGGTGGCAAAGTCCCGGATGAAACGTCGATAGTAGCTGCAGAGGCCCAGGAAACTCCGAACCTCGGTCTGCGAAACGGGTGGAGGCCAGTCTCGTACAGCACGGATCTTCTGTGGATCAGTTCCGATCCCATTCTGCGATACTACGTGGCATAGATAAAGGACTTGTCGTGCCCCTATGACGCACTTGGATGGCTTGAGCTTAAGACCATGCTGTTTTAACCTCTCGAAGACCTCATCAAGACGCTGAATCATCTCGTCAAACGTTCGTCCAAAAACGATGATATCGTCAAGGTAGACGAGACACGTATCATAATGGAGTCCTGCTAGGATGGCCTCCATTAGCCGCTCAAAGGTCCCGGGCGCATTACACAGCCCGAACGGCATAACTCGGAACTGGTACAGACCTTTCCTGGTTAAAAAGGCTGTCTTGCATCTATCTTCGGGGGACACTTCGACTTGCCAGTACCCTGACATTAAGTCAAGGGTACTCCACCAACTTGCACCTGCTAAAGAATCCAGAGAGTCGTCGATCCTCGGCAACGGGTAATCATCCTTCTCTGTGATCTTGTTCAAAGCACGGTAGTCAACGCAGAAGCGCATTTTCCCCTCCTTCTTTTTCACCAGAACTACCGGCGCTGACCACGGTCCACTGGATGGCTCGACCACACCCCTTTGTAACATGTCTTCAACTTGCTCATCGATCATTTCACGGGCGTGAATTGGCGGTCGCCTCGGCGCAATGCGGATGGGTGGGGCACCTCCAGTCTTTATGTGATGTTGTACCCTCGTCGTTCGACCTAGATCAGTATCGTCCTTAGCGAACAGGTCAGTGTATCGGGTGACCAAATCTTCTACAGCCAGGGCTTGGTCTGTCTCTAGGCCTTCGCTGGATCGTCGAACCAGATCTGTAAGGTGGTCTGGACATGCGCTGGTCGGCACGACGGGCCTCTGTCTACTAGGTTTCGCACGGCTCGGCATTGACGCTTCCGCTGCACTCGAAACTTGATCGTCCACTACTTCTACTTCACCCATACGGCCACAGAGTGTCCCGGCCTGGACTACAGTCGGATCTGAAGACAAGTTGAGAAACCTCAGAGTGACTTCGCAGTCGCGGTCAACCTCGGTGAGGACCCTGGCCACCATGGCTCCTGTCTTCTGGGTAAACTCCGGTTCGTTTTCAATCATCCCTACCTCGCCTGGTAGGCCCCCACGGACTTTTCCTGTTACAACGGCTTCGGCTCCAGCAGGAATAGTCACAGTCTCGGTCACGGCTACACGGTAACAGCCTGCGCTCCCGACGACCTCGCATTGGATGTAGCGGCCACCGTACTTGACCCTGTGGCGCTCCGTGTCGATCTTGGTACAGTGGGTGCTGAGGAAGTCGTACCCAAGGAGAGCGTCCACTGTCAGTTCCCCGACTATCATCTTCTGTGTTCGTGTGGTACCGTCTATAGTGATTTTAAAATCGGCTTCACCTTTCAGGGGCATCAGCGTACCGTCAGCCATTCGAATACTAGCATAAGACGGGCTCCTCAGGGCTGGTTTGAGCCGCGGACTCAGCTGCTGGTATACTTTCTCGCTCAGGAGGGAAATCGACGCCCCCTTGTCAACACAACACCACATCTTCACTGGCCCGATCTTGGCAGGCAAATACAGTCCAACTTCCCCGGAAGTATTATCTTTGGGAGGATTCTTGGGCGATCTCGGCGGTTTAGAGTCATCTGTTCTGGACAAATCTGGACAGTCCGCCCGGTAAAGACCCTTTCTGCCGCACGACCGGCAACCATTACTTCGTTCTCCATACGTCCGTTGTTGACCTCTGGTGTATTTTTGTGATTGTCGCTGTGGTTGAGGCTGAGACTTTCGCATTATTTCTTCCATCAATTCTTTGATCTGCTTTCTGAGCCGAGCTTCAGATTCTTCGTCATCCTCAGAGGTTGCAGCTAATACCTCATCTTTACTAGGAACCGTGGACTTCGCGGTTGCCCAAGTCTTACGGCGTTGCGAGGACTTGAATGCTTCTACTTCTATAGCAGATTGTACAGCTGCATCTAAGGGCTTCAGCCGCGTCTGCCATGCAAGAAATCTAAGCTCGTCCCCAATAGCCTCCAAAAACTGATCCTTTGCCAAGGTATCCTGTACGTCCTCTCCGGCATCGGGATAAGCCTGTTGTGCGAGCCGAAATAAAGCCTGGGCTAAACCCGGAAGATCTTCTGACTTCTCTCGGTATCTGGCTTTCAACTGCGTTTTATACAAATCCAATTGATTCGGCGGGGCAAACCGCTTCTCTAAGGCATCCCTCAATCGTCCATAGTCAGCGCTCCCGGGTTCTGATTTCAAGCTGGCTAAAAGTTGCTGAGCAGATCCTCGAAGAGCGACGGCCAGATATTGACCCTGTTGTGAGTATGTCCATCCGTTGATAGCAGCACAGTGGTCGAAGTGGGAGAGATAATCCCGTAATGGCGTTGTCCCATCATAGGTAGCTGCCTTTGCCGCCGTCAACATCGGTCGCCTCGCCTCAATCGCAGGAGTCGATGTCTGTAATGGCTGCCTCCAGTTCATGGGCTCATCTTGTCCTCTCCCCGGCGGCGGTGGCGTTTGATCGCAATCCTGCTGCGACCCGGACATATATTCGGATCGGCAGTAATCACCAACCATTTCGGCTGTTCCTCAACTCGCATTCAGCTCTGCGGTGTCGTTTTCAGTGTCCGGTCGTCTGATTGCCTCTCTTTCCCGCACCTGGCTGTCGGTGATTTTGGACATCTGGCTCGTTAGCATCGATACACTCAAATGGAACGTTCTGGCCATACCCCCGATGGTTTGTCGTAGCTCGGCAATCTCTTCCATCATCTGTACGGTCGAATCGTCGTCACAGGGTTCGGATCGGTCCCCGAGACCGTGGTTATCAGAACCAGAGTCTTTAGGGGCTCGATAACTTCCGTTCTCGTCGGGCAATGTCTGCCACGCAGATATCGGCGACAGGGGGGAGCCGACAGCACTGCGTCTAGTTCTACTGTGGGCAGGTCTAGCAAATCTTCGGTGCCTCAAACGCTGTTCGTCCGGTCCCCACTCCTCGTCGTGACTCTTCTCGGTCTCTCGGAGTTGGCGTTGTGGACAGCTGCCGCTGGCTTCTCGTCCTCCCTGACTGCCAGTTGCTGTCTGCTGGACGTAGTTCGGCGCCGACATCTCCAATAGTCATCATGCTTGGTTTTCTGGTTTCTTCCCAGCGTGGTCCCTTCTCCATCGGTTTCCCGGTGTTGGCCATCCCACCGTTGCCACCAGTTGTGACGTTCGAGCGGTCAGAAAACGTCTATCCTTGCGGTGTACACGAGACTTGAGGCGGCCTGGTCTCAGGCCCCTGTGACAAATTGTCAGGCTGATGTGAACGCAGTCTCGTATGACTGGAATTGGCCAACGAGGAAGGTCCGATTCAACCTGTCACCTTGTCTGGATCGTGGAGGTAGGATGGGGGACCTGTAGAAACAACCAAGGCAATAATAAAGTAATACTATTGTATTCTGCAATGTACACAGCTCTGTACGCGCACAATACCTGTAATAAAGATCCCTACTCTAGAGGTAGTTATCGTTAAGTGTTATCTTTATCTTAAGACAAAGACTAATAATATACAATATATACATGAGACTCTATCTATGACGCGTCACGGCCCAGTCTCGTCCAGACTGGCTGTCGTCGTGGTATGGTACGGCGTCTCTGGTTCCCCTCCGGTCGTAGGCGTAGCCCCGGACTGTATGGAACGTCTACCGTGTCTAAGATTACACGGCCCAGTTCATCTAAGCGTTATTAATCGTCTCTGGAATCCTCTCCGTATCACTGCCTCTCCTGGCAGTAGCCCTTCGGCGGCGTCGGCCCGTACGGCACACCACAGCGTTTTCGGCGGCAGCCCCTTTCGGCTCGGCAGACCTCACGTCTTCGGCGACCCGATTTCGGCGACCCGTCTTCGGCGACTTGACTTCAGCTCGGCAGGCCTCACGTCTTCAGCGGCCCGATTTCGGCGACCCGTTTTCGGCGACCCGACTTCGGCCTTCACGGCGTTGACCCAAGGACGAGTTAATAGGCTCAGATTGTCTGCATATATATGTGGTAATAATGCCCTGGTCTCGGGGGTGTATTATTACCTTACAGTGTAATGTCAATTAATATCAATGATTTGTAATAGAATTCAAAGACTTGCGGCAAAGCATAATTCGAGCCCTGCGGCAGTGTAAATATGTACAGTGGATGTAAGCTTGTGTTATCAGTTACTCCTAGCCGAGGCCTGTAAGTAACTAGTGTAGGTGAGTGTGATTAGATCTATTACGTCCCGAAGGCCGACGATCTTGTATGTGAGCAAGTATATGTAATCATGTAAAATGGTATCCGTGTGATGGGCTGCAGTGTGGGATATTTGTTGCTCTGTATTTCCCGTTGATGGACATCCCGTCTTCAGATACTGTGCGTGTTAGTATCTTATCCCTGTCTGGCGGTTCGTCTCGTCATCAGATACTGTGCGTGTTAGTATCTATTATTCCTAAGCTACGGCTCAGCTCTCGGCTTTCCAACCCAGTTCGGGGCTATTTCGGCAATTAATCGGCACTTTCAGCGCATTTGCGGCGATCCTGTCCCTGTGCTCTCCCGCACGATGCTTACTTGCCGAATGTCTGAGACAGAATCCGAACGTCCATTCTCTGCGTCTTATATAGCCTCTGGCTCCCAGAATCCATTGCGCGCACAACATGGCAGCCTCCGTATAGCGAAAGTGTAGACTCAAGCGGTGTAGGATTTCGTGTCAGATCAACAGAGTTCGACTTCTCTCGCCCGGTTTCGATGCAAGATGCGTGTCAGGGATATTTACACGTCCCTCGCTGAAAGTTTCAGCTCACAGTTAACACATGTAAGTCGAATATCCACCATTATCGGTCCATTCACAATGCTATTTAGAATGTCCGCATAGAACGAAAATAACATTCTGCAGGCCATGGGCATTTTCGTCACACATGCACAAAAAATTCAAAGGACTGAAATTGTCGATTTTCAACGATTCGTGATTTCCCGCACAGTTTTTGTTAATCTGTATACAGGAAACTAACTAGATACTTTATCAATCATTATCTGGGATTCAGTACCCTGGAAATAACTGTTCAACAATTAGATTCCGATCCAACATGTGTAACATTAACAGTCACGAATATTGGGTAATTTTTTGGCGTACCTTCAGCAGTTGCAAGTTCATGTTTTGGTCTGTCGACCGCGTTCCACCTCGAATTAGAAACTCGCCGAATAGCTTCTCAGTCCATCTCGAAATTACTCAGATTAAAACAATGTGATTTAGTCAATTAGTTATTTAGCGATATTAAAAGATCGTCTCGGCAGAGACAGAGATAATGAAATGCAGACAAACTACCTTTGTGTGTGGTACATATTTCAAGATAAAAATACTATACGAATATCGCATGGCGATTACCGAATCTGTATTTCACTCAAAGCGCTTTACATCTCCGATGTTCTTCTGAGAGTAAATAAAATACAAGTAGGCCTACGTTCGACAATATATAATTGTAAGGTCCATGGTTCAGCATGTCGCCACACGTGGGTGGCTATATGAGTATTATCCCTGTCCAGGCGCGCGTTGCAAATTAGCAACAGCTCATTAGCCAATCAGCTATTTATCCATGAATATGGTTTTTTCATGTTATTTGTATTTAGGTAACACTGAAGGACATTGTTGCTCTTTTGCAACCTAGAGTTCATACTCAGCTCACCAGGTGGCGTAGTTAGAATCCTTTCAATATGGCAGCTCCCATGTGAGAAGAAATCTGGTTGTGCACTTGCCGAATTAAGGTAAATATCACAAGAACCCTCTGTCATAATCAATATTGTACCGCATAGGTAATAAGAGGAATTAGTATAGATAGAGTAGATGCTGTTGTTGCGAATTTGCAACGTTTGACCTCAGGTGTCCTATTAGTTGTTGCATATTTGCAACATTTGCCCAGTTGTGAGGTGGCCTCACTGCTGTAAAGGGAAATTTTGATCCCACACAACACGAATTTCAAACCTGTTTCGTCTTTATAGCAACTTTCATATCAAATGACTTATTTATAAAGACATAGAAAACTGTATTTTTCTTTTTTGGGAAAAATTAAAACTTGTTGCCTTTGATGTATAGCCGACTTTTATGGCTAACGTTGCAAATTTGCAACGTTCCCAGAATCCTTTGCGGGCAGCAGGTGAATTTTTTTTTTGTGAAATTGATTATATTTGGCCAAGGGGATCATTTTCTCATAATATCAGATTTTTCCTTCCGGTAGAATTAATTCGGTCCTGAGAGGGATAAAGATGGAGATAATAAAAAAGAAATCATCCAGACTACCAAAGAGCAAAAATCTGAATGCATCAGTATTTCTAGCCCTGCGGTTTTAACATTTAGATGTAGACCCGTTGTCGCTGGACACATCACTCCATCCAGCAGACTTAACCGTATTTCATTTTCGTTCCGCTATATATCAGAGATGACATCGACTTTCGCAAGCACACCAAGCGTCAGTCCAACATTTAATATTCAGCGTTTAGGTAGGTATTTTCTAGCGACCTCATCTAACGCTTTCGCAGATTCGTAAACACGTCCGACTCCCATAAAATGAATCGAGCTGCACGGGTATTTGATACAGAAGCCTTTATTTGCAATGGCTCCGTGAAACTGTAATATAAATGTGATACAGGTCTTGTACAAAAAAGGCATAATATATAAAACAGTATCGTTATCTATTCAATATGAACACTGGACGACGCATGACAATTATCTTTACTCAGTTATAATAGTCGAGTTATGATGCTAAACTACACGACGTAACAAAACGTAGGCCTATGCTTAAACTAGAATTCTCGACTAGAATATAAATGCACTAAGAAACAATACTAACCACATTGGGTCCTCTATCTTCGCAAATCGTATCAACGTGCTTAAAATCTAAACGGGCTTTGTTACGTTTCGCACCACAGTGTCCGCCGCAGATACCGTAGTATACATCAAATGATTTCCCGCTGTCATTCAGGGGAGAAAACTCTGAACGGCAGAACAGTTATTCGACAACGTCAGTGAAAAACAAAAAAAAAACACTCAAAATTAGCGTCATTAATTTTCCATCAACATGTTTATGTTTATGTTTATGTTTATGTTTATTTGACATCAAATCTCAACAGGTCGATAAGACCCAGTAGCAGAGACGATAATACAATAGTATAGCATAATGAAACATATTAGAATAACATAACACAAACATACATTATAAAAATAATAAAGTCCAAATATCACAAAACGTGGTGTTAATACAAATATACATAATCGTTACTTAAAATAGTACAGATTTAGATTGTGATTTAAAAGCGTTCAATCCTGGGAAAATATCGAGGTCATGAGTCGACTGAAGCTCGTTAAAAATGTTTTGCGCCCGGATTAAAATGCTATGCTGTCGAACAGTCACACGAGCTGCCGGAGGATAAAATGTACATATCTGACGAGAATTACTCCTCGGGACTCGATATAAAGGTTTATTAGTAAGATCCATACAATTAAAATAACTGTTGATACATTTGTGTAAAAATATCAAGTCATAATATGTGCGTCTATTTTCCAGAGTTGGGAGTCTAAAAGATTTACATAAAGATTGATAAGATGACGAATTGTATACGATAGACGACTTGTAACATAGAAATTTTAAGAACTTGCGTTATATACCTTCAAGTCGTAGCACTAACGTTTTCTGAGAAGGTGACCAAATTTCACAGGCGTATTCAAGACGACTTCTTACGAGGCACATATACAATGATTTGATGGCAGATGCATTATTAAAAGATTGACAGGTCCTTCGAATAAAACCATACATTCTTCTAGCCTTACTAAGAACAGTATCAACATGTGATTTAAAATTCAAGTTATCTGATAAAATCACACCCAGATCTTTGATTTCTTTGACAGTTTGTAATGGAACATCATTTATTGTATATGTAAAATCAGTCTTGTTTCTCTTCAGAGTAAAATTGATAGAGATACATTTTAAAATATTGAAACTGATCTTCCATAATCTACACCACTCAATTGCATTGTTTAGATCAGCTTGCAATCATTGATTGAGTGAATTACTTTAAAAAACTTAGCATCATCAGCAAACAACAGACATTTACTTTCTGTTAAAACATTGGGAAGATCGTTGATGAATAATAAAAACATACTAGGTCCTAAGATTGAGCCCTGAGGGACTCCGGAAGCAACAGTGCTCCATGGAGATGTCACTCCGTCAATAACAACCCGCTGACTTCTATTACTAAGATAGGATTTGAACCAGTTAAGAATGTTACCACGGACTCCATATTTACTAAGTCTATATACGAGAAGATCATGACTGACAGAGTCGAAAGCTTTACTGAAATCAGTATACACAGGGTGGACCTGGGAACGATTCTCAATCTGGTCCGTAACAAAATCAGTAAAACAGGCTAAGTTTGTAATAGTCGACCTATTTGCTGTAAAACCATGCTGTTCATCACAAAGCATAGGAGAGAAGAAATTTACAAAATGGAGATTAACAGCAGATTCGAAAACTTTGCCTACTAAAGGTAACAGAGAAACAGGTCTATAATTGTTGACATTTTGTTTATCCCCAGTTTTGAAAACAGGTACAACATTTGAATATTTAAGAACTGAGGGGAAACTACCGAATTTCAAAGACAAGTTAAATAGTTTGCATAAGGGTACACACAGTTCATCTGCACATGTCTTGAGAACTTTGCCAATGATACTGTCATAGTCACATGACTTGTGGACGTTTAAGTTTGACAATATTTCGTGCACCTCGTTAAATGATAGAGATAATTCAGAAAAAGTATCACATGACTCATCGACCATTGGCGGAAAGTTCGAAGCGGCATCACCATTGAATATTGAAGTGAAATAGTCATTAAATAAAGAGGCAATATCAACACTTTTCGAAGCTTGGCGAAGACCGTCTGACATCGGACCGCTAAACGAACCTTCGCACTTTTTGCGTTTGATGAAACCCCAAAATCGTTTAGGATTATCCTGGAGAGAGTCCTGAACTGTAGTAAGATAATCCTTGTACTTCTGTGACTGGAGTTTCTTTACTTCTTTTCTGAGTTCTGAAAACCGTGTATACTCATACGATAATTTGTTTTTCCCAGTTCTGGTGTATTGTTTGCGGGCCACTAGTTCATTGTCATACCATATGGGAAATTTACGGTTTTTAATACGGATCGTTGGAATGTATTCTTTTAAAACAGCTTGTAAAATATCATAAAAGTATTGAAAGCTTTAAATCCACTGAATTAAATACGGTGGCCCGTTAGGGCCATTGTCGTTTTCTTTTGATTTCCTATGTTTTCCTTCTATTTCCGAAGAAACCAACTTAATTTTCTAGATTTTCTTTGTATTTTCCAAGAAATCAACTGAATTTTCAGCGAATTCATAGCAATATTCTGCGAATTTTCCGTGTTCAACGACGTGAAAACAGAGACAAAGTCGAAGAAAAACCTATGAAATTCTTGAAAAACACCAAATATAATTTCCTCCGCGGATATAATATTTCCTCCGCGGATATAATATTTCCTCCGCGGATATAATCATTTTCTCCGCGGATATAATATTTCCTCCGCGGATATAATCATTTTCTCCGCGGATATAATATTTCCTCCGCGGATATAATATTTCCTCCGCGGATATAATCATTTCCTCCGCGGATATAATATTTCCTCCACGGATATAATATTTCCTCCGCGGATATAATCATTTCCTCCGCGGATATAATATTTCCTCCGCGGATATAATATTTCCTCCGCGGATATAATCATTTCCTCCGCGGATATAATATTTCCTCTGCGGATATAATATTTCCTCCGCGGATATAATCATTTTCTCCGCGGATATAATATTTCCTCCGCGGATATAATATTTCCTCCGCGGATATAATCATTTCCTCCGCGGATATAATATTTCCTCCGCGGATATATTATTTCCTCCGCGGATATAATCATTTCCTCCGCGGATATAATATTTCCTCCGCGGATATAATATTTCCTCCGCGGATATAATCATTTCCTCCGCGGATATAATATTTCCTCCGCGGATATAATATTTCCTCTGCGGATATAATCATTTCCTCCGCGGATATAATATTTCCTCCGCGGATATAATATTTCCTCCGCGGATATAATCATTTCCTCCGCGGATATAATATTTCCTCCGCGGATATAGTATTTCCTCCGCGGATATAATCATTTCCTCCGCGGATATAATATTTCCTCCGCGGATATAATATTTCCTCCGCGGATATAATCATTTCCTCCGCGGATATAATA
>JAVTVY010019350.1:0-80885 GCA_036873755.1 Hanleya hanleyi | reverse complement strand
TGTGAAGTGGTAGCAACAGATGGCGTCGAAGTTGCTGTTGGCGCCGTGGAAGTACTTGCCAAAGTTGTTGAAGATGTACTTTCAGTTGACGTTCCGGTTGTTGCTGTCGTTGAAGCAACGCCCTGTGTTGATTGTGAAGTGGTATCAACAGATGGCGTTGAAGTTGCCGTTGGAGCCGTGGAAGTACTTGCCAAAGTTGTTGACGCTGTACTTTCAGTTGACGTTCCGGTTGTTGCTGTCGCTGAAGCGACGCTCTGTGTTGATTGTGGAGTGGTAGCAACAGATGGCGTCGAAGTTGCTGTTGGGGCCGTGGAAGTACTTGCCAGAGTTGTTGAAGCTGTACTTTCAGTTGACGTTCCGGTTGTTGCTGTCGTTGAAGCAACGCTCTGTGTTGATTGTGTGCTTGTAGAGGCAGACGGAGTTGAAGATGTTGTTGCAACAGAAGTGCTAGTCAAACTTGTGGGCACTGCACCTGCAGTAGACGATTCGGTAGTTGCTAACACTGTCGATGAAGGAACGCTCTGTGTTGATTGTGAAGTGGTAGCAACAGATGGCGTCGAAGTTGCTGTCGGCGACGAGGAAGTACTTGCCAAAGTTGTTGAACCTGTACTTTCAGTTGATGTTCCGGTTGTTGCTGTTGTTGAAGCAACGCTCTGTGTTGATTGTGGAGTGGTAGCAACAGATGGCGTCGAAGTTGCTGTTGGCGTCCTGGAAGTACTTGGCAAAGTTGTTGAAGCTGTACTTTCAGTTGACGTTCCGGTTGTTGCTGTCGTTGAAGCAACGCTCTGTGTTGATTGTGGAGTGGTAGCAACAGATGGCGTCGAAGTTGCTGTTGGCGCCGTGGAAGTACTTGCCAAAGTTGTTGAAGCTGTACTTTCAGTTGACGTTCCGGTTGTTGCTGTCGTTGAAGCAACGCTCTGTGTTGATTGTGTACTTGTAGAGGCAGACGGAGTTGAAGATGTTGTTGCAGCAGAAGTGTTAGGCAAACTTGTGGGCACTGCACCTGCAGTAGACGATTCGGTAGTTGCTAACACTGTCGATGAAGGAACGCTCTGTGTTGATTGTGAAGTGGTAGCAACAGATGGCGTCGAAGTTGCTGTTGGCGCCGTGGAAGTACTTGCCAAAGTTGTTGAAGCTGTACTTTCAGTTGACGTTCCGGTTGTTGCTGTCGTTGAAGCAACGCTCTGTGTTGATTGTGTGCTTGTAGATGCAGACGGAGTTGAAGATGTTGTTGCAGGAGAAGTGCTAGGCAAACTTGTGGGCACTGCACCTGCAGTAGACGATTCGGTAGTTGCTAACACTGTCGATGAAGGAACGCTCTGTGTTGATTGTGAAGTGGTAGCAACAGATGGCGTCAAAGTTGCTGTTGGCGCCGTGGAAGTACTTGCCAAAGTTGTTGAAGATGTACTTTCAGTTGACGTTCCGGTTGTTGCTGTCGTTGAAGCAACGCCCTGTGTTGATTGTGAAGTGGTATCAACAGATGGCGTTGAAGTTGCTGTTGGAGCCGTGGAAGTACTTGCCAAAGTTGTTGACGCTGTACTTTCAGTTGACGTTCCGGTTGTTGCTGTCGTTGAAGCAACGCTCTGTGTTGATTGTGGAGTGGTAGCAACAGATGGCGTCGAAGTTGTTGTTGGCGCCGTGGAAGTACTTGCCAAAGTTGTTGAAGCTGTACTTTCAGTTGACGTTCCGGTTGTTGCTGTCGTTGAAGCAACGCTCTGTGTTGATTGTGTGCTTGTAGAGGCAGACGTAGTTGAAGATGTTGTTTCAACAGAAGTGCTAGGCAAACTTGTGGGCACTGCACCTGCAGTAGACGATTCGGTAGTTGCTAACACTGTCGATGAAGGAACGCTCTGTGTTGATTGTGAAGTGGTAGCAACAGATAGCGTCGAAGTTGCTGTCGGCGCCGAGGAAGTACTTGCCAAAGTTGTTGAAGCTGTACTTTCAGTTGATGTTCCGGTTGTTGCTGTCGTTGAAGCAACGCTCTGTGTTGATTGTGGAGTGGTAGCAACAGATGACGTCGAAGTTGCTGTTGGCGCCGTGGAAGTACTTGCCAAAGTTGTTGAAGCTGTACTTTCAGTTGACGTTCCGGTTGTTGCTGTCGTTGAAGCAACGCTCTGTGTTGATTGTGTACTTGTAGAGGCAGACGGAGTTGAAGATGTTGTTGCAGCAGAAGTGCTAGGCAAACTTGTGGGCACTGCACCTGCAGTAGACGATTCGGTAGTTGCTAACACTGTCGATGAAGGAACGCTCTGTGTTGATTGTGAAGTGGTAGCAACAGATGGCGTCGAAGTTGCTGTTGGCGCCGTGGAAGTACTTGCCAAAGTTGTTGAAGATGTACTTTCAGTTGACGTTCCGGTTGTTGCTGTCGTTGAAGCAACGCCCTGTGTTGATTGTGAAGTGGTATCAACAGATGGCGTTGAAGTTGCCGTTGGAGCCGTGGAAGTACTTGCCAAAGTTGTTGACGCTGTACTTTCAGTTGACGTTCCGGTTGTTGCTGTCGTTGAAGCAACGCTCTGTGTTGATTGTGGAGTGGTAGCAACAGATGGCGTCGAAGTTGCTGTTGGCGCCGTGGAAGTACTTGCCAAAGTTGTTGAAGCTGTACTTTCAGTTGACGTTCCGGTTGTTGCTGTCGTTGAAGCAACGCTCTGTGTTGATTGTGTGCTTGTAGAGGCAGACGGAGTTGAAGATGTTGTTGCAACAGAAGTGCTAGGCAAACTTGTGGGCACTGCACCTGCAGTAGACGATTCGGTAGTTGCTAACACTGTCGATGAAGGAACGCTCTGTGTTGATTGTGAAGTGGTAGCAACAGATGGCGTCGAAGTTGCTATCGGCGCCGAGGAAGTACTTGCCAAAGTTGTTGAAGCTGTACTTTCAGTTGATGTCCCGGTTGTTGCTGTCGTTGAAGCAACGCTCTGTGTTGATTGTGGAGTGGTAGCAACAGATGGCGTCGAAGTTGCTGTTGGCGTCGTGGAAGTACTTGCCAGAGTTGTTGAAGCTGTACTTTCAGTTGACGTTCCGGTTGTTGCTGTCGTTGAAGCAACGCTCGGTGTTGATTGTGGAGTGGTAGCAACAGATGGCGTCGAAGTTGCTGTTGCAGCAGAAGTGCTAGGCAAACTTGTGGGCACTGCACCTGCAGTAGACGATTCGGTAGTTGCTAACACTGTCGATGAAGGAACGCTCTGTGTTGATTGTGAAGTGGTAGCAGCAGATGGCGTCGAAGTTGCTGTTGGCGCCGTGGAAGTACTTGTCAAAGTTGTTGAAGATGTACTTTCAGTTGACGTTCCGGTTGTTGCTGTCGTTGAAGCAACGCCCTGTGTTGACTGTGAAGTGGTATCAACAGATGGCGTTGAAGTTGCCGTTGGAGCCGTGGAAGTACTTGCCAAAGTTGTTGACGCTGTACTTTCAGTTGACGTTCCGGTTGTTGCTGTCGTTGAAGCAACGCTCTGTGTTGATTGTGGAGTGGTAGCAACAGATGGCGTCGAAGTTGCTGTTGGCACCGTGGAAGTACTTGCCAAAGTTGTTGAAGCTGTACTTTCAGTTGACGTTCCTGTTGTTGCTGTCGTTGAAGCAACGCTCTGTGTTGATTGTGTACTTGTAGAGGCAGACGGAGTTGAAGATGTCGTTGCAGCTGAAGTGCTAGGCAAACTTGTGGGCACTGCACCTGCAGTAGACGATTCGGTAGTTGCTAACACTGTCGATGAAGGAACGCTCTGTGTTGATTGTGAAGTGGTAGCAACAGATGGCGTCGAAGTTGCTGTTGGCGCCGTGGAAGTACTTGCCAAAGTTGTTGAAGATGTACTTTCAGTTGACGTTCCGGTTGTTGCTGTCGTTGAAGCAACGACCTGTGTTGATTGTGAAGTGGTATCAACAGATGGCGTTGAAGTTGCTGCTGGAGCCGTGGAAGTACTTGCCAAAGTTGTTGACGCTGTACTTTCAGTTGACGTTCCGGTTGTTGCTGTCGTTGAAGCAACGCTCTGTGTTGATTGTGGAGTGGTAGCAACAGATGGCGTCGAAGTTGCTGTTGGCGCCGTGGAAGTACTTGGCAAAGTTGTTGAAGCTGTACTTTCAGTTGACGTTCCGGTTGTTGCTGTCGTTGAAGCAACGCTCTGTGTTGATTGTGTGCTTGTAGAGGCAGACGGAGTTGAAGATGTTGTTGCAACAGAAGTGCTAGGCAAACTTGTGGGCACTGCACCTGCAGTAGACGATTCGGTAGTTGCTAACACTGTCGATGAAGGAACGCTCTGTGTTGATTGTGAAGTGGTAGCAACAGATGGCGTCGAAGTTGCTGTCGGCGCCGAGGAAGTACTTGCCAAAGTTGTTGAAGCTGTACTTTCAGTTGATGTTCCGGTTGTTGCTGTCGTTGAAGCAACGCTCTGTGTTGATTGTGGAGTGGTAGCAACAGATGGCGTCGAAGTTGCCGTTGGCGTCGTGGAAGTACTTGCCAAAGTTGTTGAAGCTGTACTTTCAGTTGACGTTCCGGTTGTTGCTGTCGTTGAAGCAACGCTCTGTGTTGATTGTGGAGTGGTAGCAACAGATGGCGTCGAAGTTGCTGTTGGCGCCGTGGAAGTGCTTGCCAAAGTTGTTGAAGCTGTACTTTCAGTTGACGTTCCGGTTGTTGCTGTCGTTGAAGCAACGCTCTGTGTTGATTGTGTACTTGTAGAGGCAGACGGAGTTGAAGATGTTGTTGCAGCAGAAGTGCTAGGCAAACTTGTGGGCACTGCACCTGCAGTAGACGATTCGGTAGTTGCCAACACTGTCGATGAAGGAACGCTCTGTGTTGATTGTGAAGTGGTAGCAACAGATGGCGTCGAAGTTGCTGTTGGCGCCGTGGAAGTACTTGCCAAAGTTGTTGAAGTTGTACTTTCAGTTGACGTTCCGCTTGTTGCTGTCGTTGAAGCAACGCTCTGTGTTGATTGTGTGCTTGTAGATGCAGACGGAGTTGAAGATGTTGTTTCAGGAGAAGTGCTAGGCAAACTTGTGGGCTCTGCACCTGCAGTAGACGATTCAGTAGTTGCTAACACTGTCGATGAAGGAACGATCTGTGTTGATTGTGAAGTGGTAGCAACAGATGGCGTCAAAGTTGCTGTTGGCGCCGTGGAAGTACTTGCCAAAGTTGTTGAAGATGTACTTTCAGTTGACGTTCCGGTTGTTGCTGTCGTTGAAGCAACGCCCTGTGTTGATTGTGAAGTGGTATCAACAGATGGCGTTGAAGTTGCCGTTGGAGCCGTGAAAATACTTGCCAAAGTTGTTGAAGCTGTACTTTCAGTTGGCGTTCCGGTTGTTGCTGTCGTTGAAGAAACGCTCTGTGTTGATTGTGAAGTGGTATCAACAGATGGCGTTGAAGTTGCTGTCGCCGCCGTAGAACTACTTGCCAAAGTTGTTGGAGCTGCACGTTCAGTTGACGTTCCGGTTGTTGCTGTCGTCGAAGCATCGCTCTGTGTTGATTGTGAAGTGGTAGCAACAGATGGCGTCGAAGTTGCTGTCGGCGCCGCGGAAGTACTTGCCAAAGTTGTTGAAGCTGTACTTTCAGTTGACGTTCCGGTTGTTGCTGTCGTTGAAGCAACGCTCTGTGTTGGTTGTGAAGTGGTATCAACAGATGGCGTTGAAGTTGCCGTTGGAGCAGTGAATGTACTTGCCAATGTTGTTGACGTTCCGGCTGCAGCTGGCACTGTTGATGAAGGAGGGCCCTGTGATGATTGTGTACTTGCAGACGGAGTGGAAAATGTTGATGGCATGGCACCTGCAGTAGACCATTCGGTTGTTGCTAACTCTGTCGATGAAGGAACGCTCTGTGTTAATTGTGAAGTTGTAGTAACAGGTGGTGTTGAAGTTGCTGTCGGCGCCGTGGAAGTACTTGTCACCGTTGTCGAAGCTCTACTTTCGGTCGTTAATGACACAGGTGATGAAGTACCTCCGTATTGTGTTTGGGTATTCGTGGTGACTAACGGCGCAGAAGTTGCTGTCGTCGTCGATGTTACTAAAGCCGTACTTCCAGTAGAACTTTCGGTTGCTGCGGACACGGTTGAGGAAAATCCGCTCTGAGTTGATTGAGTGGTGCCTATCTCGGCTAAAGAAGATTCAAACTTAGTTGTACTCTCCAGCGCGTCTGTAGCAATGTCTGGAGTGAAAGCGGTTGTTGGTTGGTCGGTGGATGTTTCCAAACTGGTGGTGAGTGATTCTGTTGAGGAAAATCCGCCCTTTGTTAACTCCATAGTGACAGTAGTTACGTTGGTAAGTGCTGTGGGTATGGTAGTCGTCAAAGACGTTTTTACGTTATGTGCTGGAGAAGTTTCGGTTGATGATATGGGGGTTGTCGTTGTTTCTGTCGTAGATTCTTGCGTTATGGATGTGTCAGTTATTTTCGCAGATGTTGAAGTACTTGATGTTACAGTGACGCCATCATTGGTGATCTCTGATTTTGAAAACGTGTTTTGTGACGAGCTCGATGATAGTGATGACGATGTCGTCGAACCAAATACGGAACCATTATCACGATGTAGTATTCCTAAGGGGAAATGGACATAAAAAATAAAATTAAATCAGCTGCTATCTAAATTAATCACCCTACCGCAATAAAAATAAAGAACCTACCTGTTTGATTTGTATATCCAAGAGAAACGTTGCAGTTTGCTTGTGCAGAGATACATATAAACTTAAGTTGCATCCCGGAGAAACCTTAGTGAAATCGACCATTCATTATAACCTAGCCAGCTATAATAGTAGTATATATTCCGCATTTAAATTATGATTGATTTTATCTTGTGGGTAATACTAGTAGATTGACATTGGGGGTGCAAAGTGTTGGTGTGGCGCGCCTGCGCGCTTCGCATGAAATGCGCAATTGGTGAGGCCTAAATGTGAGGGGAGCATGTTTGGATACGTTCCAGTGGTAACGCGCAATCATCGTGTAGACGTCCTTTAGAGATTTGCTCAATCGATAAAGGGTGCAGCACTGCTGTTTCCCCAGAACTGCGCAATCGTAATGTATACGTATTTTGAGATTTGCACAATAAAGTAATGGTGGCGTTGTGGGGACTGCAGCACAGAAGAGACTCGCATATTCGTGCATGAGGATGACTGGGTCAGTTATACCATATATACAACGAGGGTTCATATTCATCAAAGGCGTTAAGACGCGAGTAATAGCAAATACTGACTGGCCCAGGAAAGGAAAAACAAAAGTCAATATTTGCATATGTTTGCTATTGATGAAATTTGTATATCTCTGTCTCTTATTTTCCAAGCTGTTATACGCCAATAGTTGACTAAAACATACTGTGTTGGATTGGAGTCTACGGCTGGAGTAGTCTCCCCTAATCTGACCACTAAAAGTCGGATCTGTATGGTTGAATGCTGTTGTCAAAATTAAATTTAGTAGTTACACAGAGTTGTATCTACCATTCTATCTCTAGTATAAGTCTTATATGTTGATGTCATCGCACTCTGTGGAGAGGCATATTTGCGAGGCGTACGAAGGCGTAATAATAGTGCCATGTGGGGTATCTCAAGAAAGCTCTCACGCTGTACAGTAATGCTGGGCTGGGTTCACGACAGTCGTGTCACTATTCACTCTAACGCCATGACGTGAGCTCCAGCATCCTTCTATTATCCTTCCACCATCTGTCCATAATCGTCCACAACAACCTCTGTCTTCTTCTCATCTTCCTTTCACCATCCCACTACATTATTCGACCTTCCGTCCGCCATCCTTTCACCATCCCCAGCGTCCATCCACCATCTCTCATCATGATCCACCATTCTTCCACCATCCTCTCGTATCCCTCCACCAAACTGCACCATTTCACACGATCCTCCACCATCGTTCCACCCTCCTTTTACCATCATTCCGTCCACCATTCTTCCATCATCCTTCACCTTCAACCCCATTCTTCCACCATACATCTGTCCACTATCCTCCAGCATCCTTTTCCCCATCCTCACAAACATCCACCTTCACTTCACCATCATCCCCCATACTCCCACCTTCCGTCAACATTCTTCCATCATCCTTCCATCCACCATCCTCTCACCCTTCATTCTTCATTCTCTACTTTTCTGCTAGGCCGTCTCAACGCTCGTCTACGCCCGTCTGAATATCCGGTTTAACGCCCGTTGACGCCTTTTCATGAAAGCCACCATAGCTGAAAGATAACACTATTCTGCCTTGATGTTCAACCCGTCAACATGGCTTATCCTTGATCTGAGTGCCGACGAATTGTACCAGACACTACGCGATGAGACACCAGAAGAGTATGCAAAGGTACGAAGACGACGATGCACCAGAAGCCAATATTTCCATTCATCTGCATACAGGGAGCTTACCGGCTGACAGTCAGGTTAGCTCGTTCGTTGGCTACGTTGACAGCGATAGCATGAGTATTGAAGAAGAGGAACCCTCATTTTGGGACCGCATTGTGAATGTGGCTTAATACCCAATTTGCAGATATTGAGGACACAGAACATTTTCGGAACCCATCAGTACCTAAATCTTCAGATAAATTCACATGTGGTAACAAATTCTTGGATATGGTGGATAAATACGTGCATCTGGGTTTGCTAATAAGAGAGCATTTAGATTATACTATGATGACAAAATGTGTCGCACAGTCTGCAAGCCGTGCGCTTGGTTTGGTTATTGCGAAGTGTAGAACTATGGGTGGTGTACCTTACCAAGTCTTTAGTATGCTTATGAGACTATGGTTGTGCCTGTTATGACATATGGCGCGTCAGTTTGGGGAACATCAGCTATATCTTCTATTAATGCGGTACAACATAGGGGTGAACGTTTTTATCTTGGTGTTGCTAGATACACCCCAAATGCGGGTATTAATGGAGAAATGGGGTGGCTGCCGATGGGCATCAAACAATGGAATAGAGTTGTTAGTCATTGGACAAAATATACAAATATGAAGACGGATAGAATTAAAAACAAAATTTTCAAATGGGCGTTCAACTCTTCAGGCAAAAATTGTAAAACCTGGAGTTATAGAGTGTGCCAGATGTTACAGGATATTGATTGTTTTCATCTCTCAAATATTGGTGTACGGTACGATCCTAAGTTTGCCGTTAAATAGGCAGAGGAAACGCTTTTTGATCGATATATACAGAAATGGAGGAGCGATATGAAAAGTAGTAAGCTTCGTTGGTAATGGGAATTTGATTTAAACTTGTTTTTTATTTAGTCTGGGGACCACATTAAGCCGAGACTTATCCTGGGTCCCCCATACATTAATACAATATATACAGCAAAATTAGAGAAGTAACATAATACCATACATTCGGTGACAGAAAGTGCAGACAGAAAGTCAGTATATCGCTCTTGTTGGACCGGTATAAAGCAAAGGAGCTAGAGTCCAGAAATAATAGCAATACATATAGCGTAAATGATCAGGATGTAAGACAACAAACTTAAGAACCTCATCAAAGATGAGCGAGAAGAGAGAAAGAGAGAAAGAGAAAGTGTCGGGGCTTTAACGCACATATACTCCAACCAGGCCATGCCCGGCCGCGAACTATGATTTACATGGTTTAAGAACAAGGACTCATGCTTAACTCAAAATCTTTTTGTCATGACAATGAAGTTACAGACTGCTTGGCATATTTGTAGATTTACCGGAACTGAAAGGTCATAATTACCAAATAACAAGAGTGTACTATTTACCTTACCACTATAGCCAGTAGATCGGATTTGTTGCATTAACAATTCCCGTTCAGTTTTGTACACGGGGCATTCGAGCAAATAATGTTCAGCAGATTCGTCGGAATAGCCACAGTTGCACTTAGAACAATCGCTGATATGATTTTGTAACAGGTCACTTTTCAAAGAACTGCAACCGTTACGTAATCTACATAATAAAATGTTATACAGACGATCACCATGATAGTACCAAATTGGTGGGCGCGGAGAGCAATATACTTTTTGTAGCTTACTTTTAAATTGAGCAAGTTCAGAAACTGTTCTAAAATCGTTTGGCATTGCATTCCAATCATTTACGGTGAAGGGAAAAAAAGACCTACGGAAAGTTTCAGTACGACAATAAAACGGAGTCAGCTGTGTGGCAGATCGGACAGGATACTTATGCCTAGAACTTGTCAGTGGAGGAATTTTAGCTTTAAGATTAACAAGCGTCTTAGAATGTATTATTTTATGAAACTCAACTAGACGGTGCATTTTCCTACGTTCAGATAAGGATATAAATCCTGCTTCTTCGTAAAGTATGTTTGTGGGAACACTTACAGTTAAGCCAGTTATGATGCGCAATGCTTGTTCCTGAATGGATTCAATGCGATTCATTTGGTCGACGGTAATGTTGTCCCAAACCACGTCAGCATATTCTAGACTAGGTCTTAGGAATGATTTGTACATGATTTCTAAGCATCTGCGATCTAAAATATATTTTAAACCACGGAATATTGACAATTTTTTTAAGCCAGCGTTAACCAGATTATCAATGTGATTATTCCAAGAACCGTGATGATTGAATGTGACCCCAAGGTGTTTATGTGAATTACATTTATTAATTTCTTTATTTGCAAACCGAAGGACAACATCCGACGGTTGTCGCCGCCTTGAAATGATAACTGATTTTGTCTTTAATGGATTAAAGTCGACGAGCCATGTTCGTGCCCAGTCCTGCATGGTCCGTAGGTCCAAGTCAAGATTAATAGTGACTATGTCATCGGATAATTTATCTGAAATAACATATAGGCAGGTGTCATCTGCGAAAAGTCGAATATTACTAAGAATACCATCTGGTAGATCATTTATATATAATAGAAAAAGTAAAGGTCCCAAGACAGATCCTTGGGGCACTCCAGCTTCAAGACGGACCACACTTGAGATTTTACCTTGCAGTACCACTTTTTGTGCTCTAGAGGTTAAATAGCTCTGGAACCACTGTAGTAGTCTGCCGTCTATGCCAAGGTGTCTCAACTTCGACAATAGACCTTTGTGCCAAACCCTGTCGAAGGCTTTCGAGATATCGAAGAATATAAACAGAACTTCTTTGCCATCGTCCAGGGTAATGGTAATGGGAATTTAAGAATAATTATGAAGTTGAAAGCTATGTGCACACGCACTATGAGTAGCGACGCCCTTGGGATAGTTGTTGGAATAAACAGGTCGAGGTACCGACAGTAGTAGTATAGAAAGCGCAAAATGAGTCACATTGACCTTTGACCTGAGTTCATGCTGTGACGTCACTTCCGGTTCCGGTCACGTGACCGGAAGTGACCTTTGACCCTGTGCATGCGCACAATACCGTGTATTAATAATGGTGCGCAGGGGTCAAAGATCACTTCCGGTCACGTGACCGGAACCGGAAGTGACGTCACAAAGTGCACTCAGAGGTCAAAGGTCAATGTGACTCATTTTGCCCTTTACGTCACAGAGGTCATATGCAATTATGCAATTTTAGGTCAAGGGATCTCAAGATGCCATTTTACTTGCAGCACATCAAGAACAACCTGGCCATAAATACGAGGGTTCAACCAGCGTGTGCAATATATATCACACGTCATTCTCCGTGAATTGGTTTTTGTCTACGTACTCCTTATGTCACAAAAAGGTCATATGCAAATTTCAATGCGACCCAATTAGCTTTTTCAAAGGATCACTGGCGCGCTACTGTTGTAGGAAAAAACTTATTTTTTTAACAGAGAACACAACATATATACAACAGTTATTCCTCATTAATATAACATTAGAAGTCCAGTGGAATATCTGCAGTGTAAGTCCATCTATATTTTAGCATTTATAGGGGTATCACATATCCAGATACGTTGTGGTCACACCATTTGGGAGAACTTTGCGTTTGGAGTAGAAGAAGATGAAGGCGTCCCGTTCTTGGGTGTAGGAGCGCATCTGGTACTGGACGACTCGGAAACCTTTACTGGTCCCACTGGCACTGATCTCGCTTTGTAGTACATCGAGGTACAGGGCTTAGGTGATGTAACTATCCCGAGGACTGACCCCTTTACAGCTGAATTTGTTGTTGTCTTCACCGTCGCAATAGTACGTTTTTGAGCACAGGGCGATCATGGCCTCACCGCTCCATTCTAACTTGAAGAGGCCGGGGGTCCTTTTATCATACGTGTAGTTGTCCTTTCTCGGCAGCTGTCCATCTCGTTCCGCTTCATACTGGCATCGTAGTTCCGGTTTGACTAAGAATTCCCAGTCCGGGTTGGAAACGGCCATGTACGCGGAATCTGTATCCATTTCCATCAATTGCCAGTCTGATTGGTCGAAGAACACGCCCATGAGGTCATACAAGAATTCTAGCATCCGCAGTTTGGCCAGCTGGTACACCATGCACCCTATCTGCAGCGGTATGTTGTATGTGATCGTCTTTTTGACTTAGGTCACTTCATACGTGGTGTCATCAATGACGTCGACGGACCGAAAGAGTGGCTAGTTGATGCGTTTGCGGGCTTGTTTGATGGTACAAATCTGAATGTCGACGTGGTGGTCCTGGTTGGTTACGGTTTTACCATAGCCACTGTTCTCGAGTAATTTCATCGTTTCCCCGATGATAGCTTTACTGTATTCGGCGTCTCCTTCGCGACAGGCCGTGGTCACGTCCTCCGCAAACTTCTTGAAACAAGCCGCGGGAGTAAACTCCATCACTTGATAGACTTTGGTAACTTCCAGTCCGTGATTCAGGTACCAACGTAGTAAAGGGGTGCCCAGCAGAATCTTCTCGCCACACACACTGCCGATTAACATACACCGGGGTTGTTTCAGCACATTATGTTCTTTGGCATACGCCCGCATGGTGGACCCAATGTCGAGTCGTTCCACCTTGGTGTTTTTACATCCGTCGATCAGACGGAGGTCTAGAGGAGCAACGTGAAATCACCCGCCAAAAAATTGTCATATGGGGAACCCACGACTCATGTGATTTCCAATAGGGCTTGTCATGGTTCCCGACGAAATTTTGAGGCCACATTTATCGACACTTTTGAAATAATGGGGAACCCTCATTTCAATGCATTTCAATGGGCCTTGCTTCTGTAGTCGGGTTCCCACCTCCCATCATGCTTCACCAGTTACACGTAATGGGAGTTAGGGTGGCCGCTTCCAGCCGGAGATTCAACATGGCGGCTCTCCAGCTTGTAGAGATAGACGATGCGATTTTTTGTCGTTTTTCTGGTAAGTTTATTGCCGCCATTTTATGTCATTACAACACAATGATTCCTAGTACACCACTCGTCATTTCTATATATCGCAAAGTATATGTCGGCTGATGACTTTTGTCGAAGCCAACCAAATAGTCCAAGTTGTTGTTGTTGCATATCAATTGCACGGGAGGTCATGCACGCACTGACTGGAAGTCAACAGCACAATCGACAATGCCCTGATTTTATTGATACTTTTTTTCTTTCAGTTGATGATATCCACCAACCTGTTTGTTAAAAAACCCAGTTATTCTAAATTTTGCTGATAAATTCTATTTCCTTGAGGGGGGTGGGGGTGTTGGGCTATTTATTTTGGCCCAAAAAATTTGTGCAGTTATCAAATATTTACCAGCATTATTGTAATGAAGCCTCAAATCACAGTTTATTGTTTGTCAAACCACATGTGTCTCTGTCCCAATTTCCATTTCAACGGTTCATCCCCCAGCAGCATACGTGTCAATTAACATTTCAATACACTGAATTAAAAATTATTCTTGAACCTATTAAATTACCTTGCCTCAGGATACCATTCTCATCTTTACAGTCCATTTAAATTGAACGAGTGAAAACAGTTGAATAATGGTTTGATTACCAAACTGATCTACCTGCGTGAGTCTGTAAACTTATTTAATAAAACTGATAAATAATATACATATACTTTTTGTTTGACAACATTGTAAACCTTTTCTTTTCATTTATCCCAACAGTTTAGTGACATCCACATTGTGTGCTGTGACACTTGTATGCCACAAACCCCCTTTGGAGTATAATGCAGTTTCAAGTTCAGCTGGTATGTATCCTACTACATGTATTATTACTGATATATTATGGCAGGCCATTAGTATTTTACACAATCTTCAAGTCTGCACATACACCATCAGATAACTTTTGATGAAAAATAATTTGCTTGTTCAAATCTGGGATTCTGAAAACTTATTCTGAATTGTAGTTAAAGCAAAGGAGAGTCTACATTCCACATGTAGGCCTACATTATTGAGATTTTTACTGATAGCATGGATAGAACCTTTCCCAAAACATTGCTCCATAGAGAAGTTACTGATATAAACAATCCTGTTCTAGATTATATAATATCCTGGATTCTTATCATGCTCATGCCACTAACATGAATATCATTGAACTCCAATCCAACCAGTGAATCCATCATCGTTCTTCAGGATTCATATTATTGATCACTCATAGATTGGATTAAGTTCTCATAGTACTCAGTTCTCATTTCATACTTTTGCAAATTCTTGTAACATGTTCAGGTCTCAGTACTATTAAGTACACGTATGAAAGGTGAGAACTGGTATAATGGATTAAATCTTTTTGTGCATCACGAAAGAATGAAATATAATGAAGGTCATAAACATTTTCAATGAAGTGAGTTTTGATATTAAATGTATACAATTGATTCCAACCTGCAGGTCATGGATTCAGCACTTCTGATATCAGACGCAACAGGACTCTTACACAATGGATGTACTGGATGAACTGGAAAAACCAATACAGACTATCGATTGGTTCAGCTGTGTCAGAAAGGTGTGGAATGACAGAGGTGGTGAAAATCAGAGCCAGTGATTGGCCACATAGTATTGTGCAAACCACCCGCCCCCCCCCCATTGGATATCAGCTGATTCCTCAGGAAATAAACATTACGCATGTAATGACGACCTGCAGAGTGATACATGCGTCAATCGGTCAGACATTTCCAAGGATGCCCAGTTTTAACTTAAAACAACCATGCCGGACTTCATTCCTTCACTCAGAATAATTGGAAAACCGGACACATTTTGATTATTTTATTCAAATTTTAGTTCCACTTCTGGTATATGTACATGTATAAAATGCATACAGAATGAACTGCATACAGAATAACACAAATAACAGATATATGTATCTCATTACATTAATTCTTTACCAAAGATCAATACATACAAGAACATATTTTCAAGTATGTGTACCTGTCTATGTTAACATTACAATCAGCGATGGGTGATATTACAACAATACCATGGTGTTATATATTGTTATGATTGGTTTAACTTGAGCTGCTGAAGATATTTCTAATTTGAGGGCAATGTGCAATCATACTAAATTTATTTTCACAATAAGCAACATAATCGAGATTAGCAAGTGGAGTTTTACAACATAATATAATAAGCATCATGGGTCTCCTTCAGTTTAGTGTAGACATATATACCCTTGAATATCTGTTACCATGATTCAGTCATAATATTGTCTGTAATACATTGATGTTGACAAGGAATAAACATAATTATTTGATAGTATTATTAATTGTATGCTGTTTATGATTAACATGAACTTTTTATTTGCTGGAATCCATTCAATTGTTCCATATGGGCAATATTCTCATCAGCCATCACCATTCAATATAAATGTGATACATGTACAAGTCCATGGTCATTGATACAGTATGGTGAAGGTGACCTGTAACACCAGTATACAAAATTATACCGAGCGCATTGAATCCTCTTCGCATGATGATGAGACAGATCAGAACGGAGTGTCGGTACAATCAGGTGTGTTTTGTAGAGGATTCTCTCAACGATGATGCTATACTGTACACATACAAAATATAAAGCGTTGATGTGTAGGGCATATAGCACAAAATCACAAGCAAGTTGGCACAACTAGGCACACAGGGTTTCATTTCTGCCGTTAACGTGTTGATTTGGGCGGGGGCGTCCTCTCAGGGGGAGGTGGGGGTGGGAAGGGGCCTAATGTCACAAGCAGTATTTCAAATTTTCCATCAATATACTCTACTCCATGCCCCTATATTTCAAGCACGTGAAATCAGACAAAAATTATTTGCGTGGAATGTGACTTCCACATCCCTGGCTGGACATGCTAGTGGGCAACCCTCAATCCCAGGTTAATTATCATTAGTGAAGTTCACGTCCAACAAATGCAAATTTGAGCTTGGCATCAGGCCCTACGTTATTCAGTGATGTATTCCCGTACCATATTGCCTCGACTGACCCTGTTGCCTCGACGGAGGTCTTTGCGCTCATCCAGCGCTTGTTGAAGATGGGCGGGCATTCGGCGAACTTCGCTTTCAGGTGGTCAGGGACATGGATGTCACATTCGACGAACCCGTAGAGGTCTTCCGTCTGAACAGTGCGTAGGATGTCGGCCGTGGTGATAACAGTCCCGTAATCCAGCAGCCGGTCATGGGCGTGTAGGAAGGTGTACAACTCGGGCTGACGGCGTTGCATCTGATGGAACTCACATTCCCATAATTGTACATAGGCGAAGCCCAACCCCTGGATATAGTCACGGTTGTGATCCACTTCTTGACGTAAGGCGGCTAGCGTAAGTACGCGGCGCTCGTTATAGCGCCCTACTGCGACGAACACTCATGGCCATGCCAGTAGCAGCCATGGAACTGGAACACGGTCGGTATTTTATTGATGATGGCGAATCCGTCTACGGGAAGGCGCCGACCTCCATTTCGTTTTTCCGTGTGGTTCGCTTGGTGACGGATGGTGACGCCTCGTCGCTGAGCTTTCCAATCCAGCAATTGTTCTGTTACATTTTTTGTAGAACGTTGGGCTTTGAATACCCGCCCCTCAGGCAGCCATCGGGTATAATGACCTGCGAGCATGGGTTTACCCAAACACGCTAGGTAGAGGGCATTGGCGTCGAATCCGATTATTTTCTTACAGTTTTCCTCCTCGAATGTGGATTAGCTCTTTCTCATGGTACCGATAGAATATAATACTTGGGCCGCCCACGATATTTCCTTTCAAACAGTCAAACATGTCGGCGTCATTCTGTTCGATGAGGGTGCAGAAGGTTTGTAAATCCTGGAACAGATACCGCATGGTCATACCGGGGATGCTTACACAGTCTTTGAACACGTCGACACCCATATCTCGGTAGAAGGCAGCCATTTTGTCGGTAGCTTCTAGGAAAGGGGCGACATCCAGATTGTTGTAATAGACGAGGATATCCCGGAGAGTTGGCATACCTTCACGGACCCACACCTGTTGGAGTTCGGTATAGAGGGTGTCGGTTAACGCTTCTTCTTTGATATCGTTGTAGAAGGTCTCTTGGGGTGGAAATTGCGGTTCGTCCAGACGGTCGAGACATGTAGGTGTATGGACAGCAACCTTTCCTCTGGGTACAGTCGTAGGTTTTTACCCACTGGTCATAGCTGTAATTCGGTACCAGGTAATTCCGTGCATCTAGAAAGCGGGGTGAAGTCGTGGATAGAGCGATGTGGTTGTGTGTCTTCTTGATGATGTGTTTGATGTTTCCGGCTTTGGCTAGGTAGGGGTACAAGGATTCTTTGATCAAGTTCAGATCGCACCGCCCGGAATTGAACCCGAGGACGGGTAATTGGTTCATATATTATGAGTGAAGGTTCTCAGTCATCCAGGTATTAACAATATTAAACGAATCGAAGAACTGGTTCTCTGGATTTCGAATTTTAATGTACTGATGTTGCGACGCTCATCAGAACGTCTTCAACAGAGTGAGAAATATGTACAGAAAATCACATTAAATATATGAAATCAGCTTGGAAGGTGAGCACATTTAAGTTGATACAGGGTTCAAACCGAATGGGGGAAAAACAATTAGGCAACACCTTTGACGATATGTGTTCCAAGTGAACACCTATCACCTTTGACATATCATCAAAGGTGTTGCCTATTTGTTTTTTCCCCCCATTCGGTTCACCTAATACTAGTCAGTAAGATCATAATTTATTGTAAAATGCCAGCGAAATCGTTGCTCCTGGCATTATTGTTCCTTGTATAACGACTGCTATTTTTTACATAAATCAAATTATTTCTAATCAACTAGGTTATTCTATATGTATATATACTTAATTATCTTCGCTTGATTGTATATCTGCTCGATAACGGGCGCTGTGATCAGCAAATAAAGAACCTTGAACCTTGAACCTTGGATCGCCAGTAGAGACGAAACAATCCGGGACGGACTCTTACCCGGGCACATTGGTGTGAATACACTCAAGAGAATGAGACGCTGGGTCACTTGGATTTTGGCCGATACCTTCTCCATGAGCTCTAGTAGAGCTTCAAAATCGTAGCAGGCTCGGTACGGGAAATAGCAGTGGGCCATGGGGACGTCAATGCCTTCATCCGCCAGGTCTTCAAATATGGTGGGTGTGTGGAAGACGCCGCCAGGGAACTTCCGTTTGATGGTATTGTCGCAGGTTTTCTCGTGACGGTGTACGTCGTAAGACCGGTCAAACACGCGATGGCATTTAGTACAACTGTACGAATGGGCATACCTGTTCATGTCCGTAATATAGGAGAAATGCCCGCCAGTGTCCGTCTGGTACAAGTTCAATTTCATAGTTGTGTCGTACTTTCCCGGGGAACGACGCACGAGGCGGGCTACGAGTTAAGGATAATCGGTGTTGTTGTTGTCATCCACGTGCTGGGACAGACTGTGCACGACAATATTAAATTGGAACAAGCTTTCCACCACATCCAGTTGTGATAACGGGACCCCGCGAAAGTGATGTTTTCCCATGTTCCGTTCACTTAAGTAGTCTTCCCAATAGCAGTTGGCAATTCGATCACAAGCTTTGGGTCGGGCCTGGTCGAAATCTATAGCCAGGCAGCGAAACAAGCATTTCCGATCGGTGTAGGGTCCGTGTGCTCCACTCACTAAGGCGTGCATGCCTTTCCGTTCTGTCAGCCAGGTCGGTAAGTTGATGGGGGCGCCAATGGGGTGGTCGATCATTTTAGTCACGTAAAACATAACATTTGTCGTCATCTCCACCTGCCATTTGGTGTTGGAGCGTTGTTGTCGGGCCCATTCCAAGCTATCCAATATCTCGAGTTGGTCCAGTACCGTGTCCAGCGACGGCCGATCCGTAATGGTGAAGGGCTGGTCGAACACGAGAGTATTGTGACTGAGGTAAAAGTACCGGAGTTGGTCCGTCTCCTTATGCCGTAATAAATATCCAATTGTGACATTTAATTTGAAGGCTGTGGCTTGGTCCTCAAAAATAGTATAGGCGTAGTGGGGGAGACGGGTGCTAACCGGAAATTGTACAAGTCCAATATAGGGCGATGGCGGTGAAAACAGTGCCGGATGACAGGTCAATGATGTTGGAAGATCGTACTCACAGCTCCCTGTATCGGTAATACTTTTATGGGTGGTTCGTCAGGATTTGTGGTAAAATTGTCCTCCGCCGCGGTGGGGGCTGGATTCCGGGTCATCGGTGATCGAGATCGATCACGTTCCATTCTCGGAAAGGTCAGTACTGCTCCGACTCTAACTTCTCCACTAAGTCCAAGCGGTGAGCACGACGTAAAGCCTCTATTAGTTGCTGTCTACAGGCCCCGTTCTTATCTAACCGGCACCAGGTATCAATACACTCGCAGATCTGTTTTCTTAGGTCGAACGGGTGAAGTGTCCTGACGTAATCGATGACCTCGTCGGTTATTCCAAGGTACCATACAAGCGGTTGCCAGTACTGCCCAATAGACTGTGCGATAAAGTCGGCATCTCGGGCGAGTGTATCGACACTGAGAACTGTACTGACTGGCTCTGTGCGGCGTAGTGTGTAAGATTTGGAACTCGTAATGTTGTACAACATGGCTTCGCCTGAACTTTCGAAAATATGAATACAGTTTTCAGAATGTCGCCCCTTTTATAGCCACCGGCGTGGAGCGATGACGTAATGATCTATAAATAGCGATGATGTCATAATCTATAAATAGAGCTGGGAGTTTCCGTAAAATTCCCCCGGCGTAGCACTAGATGCCCTCGATCTGTAAATAGAACAGGGAGTTTCCCAGCAAAAGCCCCTTGAAGCTGCTAATAATTAATGCACAGTTATACACCGGGGGTTTTACTGGAAAGCCCCTGTTCTATTTATGGATCTAGGGCATCTAGTGCTATGCCGGGGAACTTTTACGGGAAAATCCCTGTTCTATTTATAGATCATCGCTCTAGTTCTGGGGCGTTGCGCTCGACTCTGGGACATTTTATTAATTAATAATGGAGGGACTAATAAAAAAGTAGAACGCCCTATGAAAACATGTTATTGTTATATTATCGGACACCCATCAATAATTCACAGCCCGACATAACCGATAAGGGCCCTCGCGAAAATCCTACTTTGTAGGTCATCGCTCTATGTCGGGGTAAATTTTTTCCGGGGTTTTGCTCGGAAAGCCCCTATTCTATTTATAGATCATGATGTCAGCTCAGGGTCGGGGAATTTTCTGGAAATCCCCTGTTCTATTTGCAAATCGAGGGATTCTAGTGCTATATTTTCTTTCGGGGAATTTGTCGGGAAACTCCCGGTTCTATTTATAGATCATAACATCATCGCTATTTATAGATCATTACGTCATCGTTCCACGCCGGTGACTATAAAAGGGGCGACATTCTGAAGACTGTATTCATTTTTTCGAAAGTTGAGGCGGAGCACTGTAACGCAGCACCATGAATCCTGACTATACTACACCGGCGGTGTACACCGACAATGAGCACCCTGAATATACCGCTGCTATCAACGCGGTTGTCAACAACTTTACATTATCTGCACCACTGACCAGACCGGAGACTACCACCAACAGAACCACCATCACCCACCCACAGCCTGACTATAGCGCGCCGTTATTGATGCTGCGATGGACTCCGCTATCAAGATTGAACCATTAGCCATCGATGTCAAGCACTTTATATCATCAGCACCACTGGCCAGTCATGAGACTACCAGCAACAGCACCACCACTCACCCGCAGCCAGACTATAGCGCCGTTATTGATGCTGCAATGGACTCTGCTATCAAGATTGAACCAGTTACCATCGCCATGGGAGCTGATCTCCACGAACATGCAACCAGGCATGAGACCAAACCCAACGCCTTCCTGAACCAACCTTTATCACCGACGTCAAATACCAGCGGTGATGACATTATCAACCTGGCAATGAATACCGCTAATCGGCGATGGAAACTATCGCCTAATGTAACACTGACCGTCGATGGCAACCAACGCCAGGACTCAATATTTCTCAGCTACACTATGTACAACGGTCAGCCGTTAATGCACATAAGGGCCTGGCAGTATGATATGGCGGTTCACATCTGGCGGCCATTGGTCGTAGGCGTGACCTTACACCTAACAGCCTGGCGTAAACTGCAAACTATCGCCTCAGAAGTGTCGGTGGCCTTAACAGCGGCGATTGCAGAGCATTTATACCAAGTGTATAAACCGCTTATTTGGAGAAATTAACAATGGATCTTCGACTGTGTGGGATGTGCGATGCTTAATCGTAAGGATAAGCATACTTGCGTACACCCGGTACCCACGGCCGTCCTAAACGGAGCCTTACAGAATGTACGGGAACTGCATGTTGAGCAGGCGTTTCGACTCCGTGTGCGTGAGGATATCTCCGAAAGCTGCAAACGTTTTGGCTACCAAACCTAGCCGGCATGACCCCCGTTTCCACGCGGAGGTGCGTAGTTACATCAATTTAAAAATGTAAGCTGCATTTGTGAACTGAACTGTACTTTGCGTGTGTCCTTACCCATAATACCCCGTAATGTTGAAAAGGTGTCATTTACTCATGTATATATATTGTGTAAGAAAATTGGCCATAACTTACTATTACAGTTAAACATTCTTTATAATTGACCTCGTAATTTTGAAGAGGGGTGATTTACTGTTGTATGATATTCCGTATTATTGTTGAATAGGGCGATTTACTGTTGTACAAATATTCTGTATTATTGTTACGAGAATAAAAAATATATTTCATCTCATCGGTTCTTTATTACTATTAGTCTATTGTGTGGGAGCTGGTGTTAATCATTGTGCTTTTGAAAGAAAGTCTCTCTTTCGTGAGATTAATGTAGCCCTGAAAAGGGCCCTTGAAATCTCAAACTTGATGGTTTAGTTTCTGTAGATCGTCCTGATCATTCCTCCGTGGTGACGGGATAGTGGACATTTCACCGCCAAATGCATGCAGGGCTGTACGGGTATGGAACACATAACAGCTTTGGTAAGCACTCCAAACACAGGCAAAGATGACCGCATGAGAAAAAGCCGTACATAGCTAGCCCCGTCTTGCATACAGAGCATTGGACCTGGTCTTGTAATCTTTTACTGTCGTTGAGAAACTTTACCCGATCCCCGTATCTTGTGAGTTGGACTGAAGCTTCCGCAATGGTATTGGATGATTCCCGCAGCTCTAGATTCTGTCGCTGGATGGTCTCTTTCAGCCCCTGAATGACACCTTCAAGAAATTCGTTTTCCTTTGCAGCGTCGTGAACCTCGGCTTGTAGTGCACTCACAGGTCTGCCCTCCTGTTGTGCTTCACAAGTCATCTCTAATTGCCTAATGGTCTTCGAGCGTGTTTGATATGGCATCTTGAAAGTATGGCAGAAAGTGTCAGCTGCTCCGCTGAATCCGTCTTTTTTATAGCCGCCGGTGGGAATCTAGCGTTCAGCCAATCAACGTCAAGCAGTTCTCTCTACTGTGTTTTTTCAGACTCTCGCAGATTTTGGGTTTGGAAAGAAAAAAATGGCACTTTCCCTTCGAATTTCGCTCTACAATTTTCACCAGACCTGATATTATATACAAATTTTCCTCTGCACTTTTTCCGGCACAATCGAGCAGACCATAAAATCTCATTGAATCGAGTGGTTGACACATGCCTACCGAGCGATCTTGATGGCCATGTACGCGGACTTGGAAGATAAAGTAGGCCGGAAAGATGTTATTCAGATGTTCACACTGGATGTGCTGGATGCGTTACCGGTAGGACCTGTTCATGAAGCCGTCTGGACGGCGTATTGGACATTTCTACGGGATTTTCGTAAAGCCCGCGACGCAGAGGACCACCATCGGCGTATTTACAAATGGCATATGGTATGCAGTAGCGGTTACGGGAGCTGCTATCATCGTTCACCTTTTTTGCCGTCAGACATGGTGGACACACGTTAAAAAAAACAATTACAATATCCCTTTTCAGGGCACTTCTAACAAATGCACAAAAATGTACGTTATTGTTGTTGTCGTTGTCGTATGTGTGTCGTTGTATGTGTGTCGTTGTATGTGTGTTGTTCATCTGGTACCGGTAATCATGGTTCAAGCCGTGAGAGCCTAGTAGCCTTGCACACACAAGCAGTTAAATTCCTACACGGATACCCATCAAGAAAAAAAACAAAAAACAAGAAAAAAGTTCGCGCATATCCTATATAGACAGTTTTGCAGCTATGGGATGCTGGCTTGAATGCGTATAGTGTTTTGTATTTGATTTTGCCCAGGCTTAAATTTTTTCACCCGGTCCTGCCTTTTAATTTCACGGGAATCGGTATATGAACATGGGCATACCAGGGAAGGGAATCCTGGCGTGAATGCGTGTAGTGTTTTATGATTGATTTGGTCGAGGCTTAATTTTTTTTCACCGGGACTTGCCTTTTCATTTTACGGGGTCGGTACACGAACATGGCCGGTGTACCAGGGAAGGGGATACTGGCGTGAACGCGTATAGTGTTTCGTATTTGATTTCGCACAGGCTTAATTTTTTCCCCGGGTCCTGCTTTTTAATTTCACGGGGACGGTATAGGAACATGGGCATACCAGGGAATGGGATCCTGGTGTGAATGCGTATAGTGCTTTCTATTTGATTTGTCCCAGGCTTAATTTTTTTCCCGGGATGTGCCTCTTAATTTCACTGTGGTGTGTATACGAACATGGGCAGTACCAGGGAAGGGAATCCTGGCGAGAATGCGTATAGTTTTCTGTATTTGATTTGACCCAGGCTTAATTATTTTCACCGGGACTCGTCTTTTAATTTTACGGGCTATACGAAAAGAGTACCTTCGGTGTATTAGACCAGGCTTCAAATAATTTATTTAAATGGTGTTGTTGTTTGAAAACAACAACAACGTTTCAAAGGACAAAAACCCAGAATAATTGTGCAAAGTAGAAGTGCCTCTTTCGAATAATATGGGTGGCCCTGAAAAGGGTCGTTGAAATGGGTCTGAAAAGGGCCGTTGGATTGGAGGGGGAACACTTACCGCCTCTCCGACACACTGTATTAGTGGTCTAGTTGGTTGGGCCGTCGTAGCTGTGGCAGGATGAGGCGGCTGGGCCGGACCCGCTGTATCGCCCCCTGTAATTGTGATGGAATGCGACGCACCTCATCCGTTGGAAAGGGACAGATTCCCGGCGCCGAAAATACCATACCATGGCTTTGTGACCCACGTTGGTGGTATAGATGGGCCGCCTACCCATTGACATCCTCGCTGTCTTCTTGAGGTTTGGCAGTCTTTGTCTTTTTTCCCCTCCTCCTCTTGAATTTCTCTGTCCCAGTCTTCTTTCTCTTTCTCCTCCACCGTCTTCACCTCCAACTCCCCTTGCTCCGCCTCGCTTACTTTTTCCCCCGTCGGTTTCTCCGGCTCCATCTTGATCTCTGTATCTTGCTAGAATTTGTGACGAGCAGACGAGCGAAACCCGTCATTTTATAGCTGCACGTGGGATCCTAGCGTTCAGCCAATCAACGTCAAGCAGTCCTCTCTATCCAATCAATGTCAAGCATTCCTCTCTCTAATGCGTTTTTTCAGACTCTCGCAGATTTTGGGTTTGGAAAGAAACAAAATGGCACTTTCCCTTCGAATTTCGCTCTACAATTTTCACCAGACCACATATTATATACGAATTTTCCTCTGCACTTTTTCCTATGGTTGTATACCCCTGTATTCAAGTTCTAGCGTCAATTTTTTCCTCTCCAACAAACACAAATTTCACCACGGAACACTCGCCCGCTCACAGCATTGCTTTGCCACGATGCCAGCTTACACGGTGCCAAACATTCCTTCGCGGCACCAGGTGTTTTACGGAGAGAGCCGAATCTTTTCGACGAGCTTGTATGTACTGGTTAGCGATACGGAAAGACCCGAACATAGGGAAATTCATTGTAGTATAGAGCTGGGCTAAGTAACATGAAACACGCAAGCCAGGGTATTATAGTACAGCGGAGGGGCGTTCAAAAAAGCGAAATGCGGAATACTGAAACACGGACTATAAACTCCTGTATCTAAATACACTGACATGAACCTCGCAAGCTAGAGTATTTAGGTATAAAATGCATACTGTCACATCCGTACATATTCCTGTCCCATTAATTAACATTGTACGGTTCTTTCAAAACTAGGAATGTCAAAATACTGAAACACGGACTTTACACTAATCATATTAAAATGAAACACACAAGCCAGGGTATTGAATGAGATCTCATATCTTTTTATTCAAGAACAACAATAAAACACAACAACAACGTGAGAGCAACCAAGTGAAAACTGATGCCCAGAACGGGGCTTGTACATTGAAATGGGTAGAACTTAAGCCCAGAACGGGGCTTGTACATTGAAATGGTCTGCGGCCCAGTCATACACCAGTACATCTCGATCGGTAGCTTGAGGGTACTCATCACACATCTGTACGATGGTAGATAGAGTCCGACCGCAGCATCGATGGTAGAGGTAAACCAGGCAGCACTGGCCGCACACTCTACTGTTCATGCCTTGCAACGTTTGACTGTTCCAACACCAGGTCTGGGTCCCTTGATCCATGAAGGCTGTGGGGATGGAGGGGTGGCAGGCCGTACGGATCGAAGTATTCGCCCTGCTGTTCTGTCAAGTACACGGCCACCCAATGTTGACCGGGACGATCCATTGGGTCCGTTTTGAGGACGTATGCGGCAGGATGCACACGATCTAACGGGAACACATCTCGAGCAAACATCCCTTGAAAAACCGTACGTGTCCGCGGGTCGTTCTCTAGCACGGTGGAAATCTGGTCAGTGTTCATGTTAAGTGGCGTAGTCACACATGACGTTACGGCTTTTATCGATTTGAATAATATTGTCAAGCTCAGCGTAGCAAATCACATTGATCGTTCTCGGTAGATGTGTCCCGAAATGGAGTTCCAAGCGTAAGTTGTCTTTCTTGACGAGATTCAGCTGAAGGTCGTTGTCTAAGGTGGGTGAGATCGAAACAGAACAATGTGTACCCTTTACCGAAATCTTCTCGGTTAATCATATTTCCTTCGTCCTGGTTGATTTACCCGGTCGCTGCAAAGAGGTTCAGATAGCTCCGGATGTAATTGCTCGTTCCGAACTTGGGTTGCAGGGGGCGTGCTGGGACCTGCTGTCCCTCTACATGCAGGGCCACGAAATGGGTGATGAACGATTTTTAGGTTGAACGGATTCCTCGTGATCGCCCCATTATAACTGACGTTCTCCGCACAGGCGATGGTCAGGCGCTTAGGTAAATCCCCAGAAATTGATAGGCAATTATATTACCTTTAGGGGCGGAAAACACTTTGGTTTGTACTCGCCGGATGAGGTATTGGGCTGGTTTTTCTCCAAGGCTCTGATGTGACCCAACTGTACACCTGCGCTCGGTTTCACTTTGCGTACAAACAGACTGGCCTCTTGGATGACAATGTTATACTCGATGTCGTCATTCGGGGCCATCAAGGCAAACCCAGGCGTTGCACGCACCAGTCGTATTTTGACGGGTACCCCGTTCAAGTGGTATCGGTCCTGCATGAACAATTCTGCATGCAGACCTCCCATCATATCGACCGAGTGACTCTGGGCCGTGAATGCCAATCTCTCTGTCCATCCAAGGTACGGTCCACAAATCAAATTCACTGTTGGTAGAAGGACACGACTCGGCGTGGATGAAAGCCATGTTTTACGCAAAGATGTCTCACTTCTTCGATGTGCGTTGTCGCTTGTTCAGCCGTCGACTGGTGTGTTGTCTCTGGACCACAGGTCTTTTATGTTTTGAGCGCATGACACGTTGGGCTTTGGCGACCAAGACTCGCCCGGATTCTTTAGCTCGGCGTTTGACAGCCTGTCGAACCGGTACACCACTGAATGCATCCCCCATGACTTGTAGACCGCCTCGTACAGCTTGTTTTCCCAGTGCTTTGACGCCACGCGTCACCAGCGGAAGAAAAGTTTTGACGATGCTGCCAAGCACATTGCCAATCCTATGCCCGCGACGAATACGTGCTCCGCTGAATACGGGTAGACTACCCCCAGCTTGTTTGGTGTAATGATCGACGTAACTGGATGTATTGCATTGATAAGGCACCTTCATGATGCGAAGCGAACCGCTCGAACTTGACGGAAATGAAGTATCAGCACCACTTTCCCACGCTCGAATGCAATCGGTTGACCGGTATCGTCTCTTATATCGATGATGATGGAGCTAATATCGGTCTGACCGATCGGTAGATAAACGATGTGCTTGAAACTGTGGGTAACTTGATCACCGTACTTGCCTTTCACCGGGCAGACGCGTAGTAGATGTACGTTGCGGTCTCCGACAATGTGTGCATCGACCACGTCTGAGTAGACACAAACAACCAAGCATGTTCATTGTACTGTAGGTGGATTCGGCGGTGAAGCCTACTTTGGTAGGACACGCGTACACATTATCACGCAGTTCTAACAGTTGTTTTAGGACGCTGCTGAATTCTATACCCACGTTGGAGGTCAGCTTCAACTGGAACTTCTGATTGTATTCGTTAAACGACAGGAAAACGGAATCTTTGAACGGGAGGGGTTCTGTCTTGTTACCCACCCGGCGACCGATCTTACCCTCCATGAGATCGCACAACGCCTTGATGAACACTTTGGGGGTGTGGTACTGGCCTTGAGGGAGTACAAAGAGATCCGACTTGCTGACGTGCGTGATCAGATACCACACCGTGTCATCTTTCACGTTGTACCACGTATACGGGTACTGGATATCTGCCAGACCACATTCCCAGCGACCAGGCAGGTGCAAGGGTTGGGTTAACTGTGTTTCGTAGTGAGTTAAGGTATTGCTCGGAAACACGGCTGCCGAGATGTTACTGAGTAGTGTGAGGTAAAACATGGCGACTGAGCTTTCCTGTCACCACTCCCGGTATTAATAGTTTTCTCAAGCCTTGGGCGCTTGTGCCCGGCGTCGTGATCGTGCTACGTGTCATAGATCTTGATGGCCGTAGTTTCAGGGGTGGTGTTTCAAATGGGTGAAAAGAAGGTGCCCGCCGTTGTGGTGTTTTGGGTGGTGTCTCCGGTTCCCTCTCGGCTTCCCAAGTCCATGGGGGTCGAGTCTGTTGTTGTGACTCGCGAGGGGCGTGCACCGGCGATTGCTGTTGTATGACCTGCTGCATCTAGGCCCAGCGCTGGGGGTTCCCCACCAATTCTTGTTGTACATGCATGTCGTTCAAGCCTTGAGCAAAGACCTCCCATCCTTGAGGATCCGTGTGTGACCTGCGTTGACGCATTAAATCATTCACTAAATCCGTCATGTGGGTACCGGGGACCACCTGATTCTGTACCAGTAGTTCGCCTTAATCATTCCAAGTCATGTTATAATACCAGCCCAGCTTTTTCCTTGAACGATGCAGGTATACTCTTTAACCCTACCTGGCCTGGGGGGGGGGGGCACTTTCCGCCCCGTATGTTGTTTTTTTGCTCCTATCTCCGGAACGACAAAACATTGAGAGCTGAAACTCCGTGACTTTCTCGATTATCATATTGGGGTCATTTTGAGCCTATTTGCATGACCCCCCGAGCAGAGGATCATGGATAAATTCAAAATGGCAGACATGTGGGGTACCAGAAAAGTGATATTTTCGTCATATTTCTTCAAATTTTTTGCTTTTCTATATGGAAAAATGGATGAAACCTCTTTTATTTCATATCAGATTATTATTTACTATTTTATCATGCAGTTTTTGTGAAGAAAAATCGTCAAGAAATGCTCTTTTTAAAAATAACGTCACAGTGACGTCATCTTGGATTTTTTTTACATTTCCTTGTAGAGCTTGACCCAAAGATATAATGTGGTGAGTTTCAGCCCTCTAGCCTTAGTGATAGCGAAAATATATAGGGGGGCACTTTCCGCCCCTCCCCAGGCTGCGGTACACCCCAAATCGCCCAGGCCAGATAGGGTTAAGACTTCGTCTTCGACCCACTGTGGGGCTGCTGTTAATGCTGGGTTCATCTGTTCGAGTGGTGCTGAGGTCGCCGGTGTGTCGCGTGGTGATGGCACTGGGGTAGAGAGGGTTTGTATTGGTCCATGAACGTCATGTATCGCTGAAGCGTCTCATTGAACTGTTGTATTTTCTCACTGTCGGTTAGCCCCGGTCGTTGTAAGATCTGACGCATCTCTTCATCGAGTGTGTTCAACGTACTGACGGTAGAGGGTACGGGGTACGGTGATTGGATGCTTTGAAGGAGACGTGGTTCGACGAGGACCATTTTTTCGTGTGGTTCATTGTCGGCCTAACAGTCCGCCCAATATCGGCCCCAACACGAAAGCGGCCAACGGTGCTAAGATTGCTCCGAGAAAGCCACCTTTCTGTAAAACCTTTTTCTTCTTAGCTTTAGAGACTTTTTTCGGAGGCCTGTATTATGCTTGACCAACTTGGTCTTCTGAGCCGGAGTCAGTTGTACGTTGCCTTTTAACAGGTTGTACCCGATCTCGCACAGACAGCGAACACGGTCAGGGTCCGCGCTGCGTACAATGGTTCGGACCAACTCGGGTGGGGCAGTCTTCAATACACGGAGCGTCGAGGCGTGCTTCCGTACTCGTGCAGACATCATGTACAACTAATGCCGGAACCCACAACCCTGCATTTTTATTATGGGTCTACAAAGACAACATGAACAAGGATGGTGTGTTCTATATATTTTATTATCCCCATCATCAAACACACACCCCAGCCGGGGAGCCACTGTGGGTGTGTTTACATTATTTTTGCACGTACACGTGGTGGGTCTCTCTGTAGTCGAAGGTGGTCGGGTGTGGCTTGCTTCATGCCAAAGAGCATATACCCGTGTTGAGGGGTTGTTGCATCTTTAAAGGTTTCCAATGCAAACCGCGTGCGGCCGGGGTACATCTGTCTCGCCAGGTGCAGCAATTGAGTGGTATCTCTCGGGTTTTTGAAGTCCACCAGGTAGTGGGCATTTAAGCTGATTTTTCGATGTTCTTTGTTTTTACTGAACAGATTCTGCACAATGCAGACGATGCTGAGACGGCGATGATGGCTGCCTTTGGCAGAGTTGGGTGACCCGAGCGTCGGTCTCCGCCATGAGATCTTCCAGGACCACCAAGGTGTCCGGTTCCAAATCAGCCAGGTTGGGTATCCCTTCCACGAACGTGATGTTGGACATCGTCTCGTACGCCGCCTTCCATTCTCCGTAACACCACACGACCCGGGCAATGGGTGGTGTAATCATGTTGTCGGCGTATTGAAGGCATTTCTGGACGAAGTGTGTTTTGCCTGAGCCCGTCGGTCATGCGATGAGGCAGGTGAAGGGATGTTGACACCACGGGTCCATGGCTGGAGGTGTATCCGCTGTCGTGGTAATCCGCTCTTGTAAATTTGGTACGAATGAACCAGGGTCGTCGGTGCGTCAACGTTGGTCGCCGTTGTCGGTACGTTACGGCGTTCACTGTGGGTGATGATATCCGGTGGGTTTTCAGGCGTGGTGGACACTGCAATACTTGGTGTGGAGCTCGATGTTGATGTGGACTGTATACTCGGTGTGGTGGTGATGACTGGGCTCGTTTCGATCACGGGTTTGACTGGTGTAGAGAAGGTCTGTACATTCGTCTGACTGGCACTCACTGGTAGTTTTTGTGAACTGGGTTGGTTAAGTAGAGAGATACACGGTACACGACGTCGTAAAACACACCTCCATATAAAATGCCCAGCAGGTTTAGCAGTGTCACCACAAAGCCCACTTGCGCTTTGCGCGTTTTGGGAAACGTGATGTTGAGAGGCGGTCGCTGTTTGTCCATAGCACTGTGTTCATGGTCGAGCGTAGAATGAATGCTACCGGCTGTAGTTCCTGGCTTTAAAGCCGTTTCACCTGGTTGGCCGGGACCAAGGAATTGAACGAACTGGGCCACCCTTGCCATTTCACGAGATGCACCGTCTTACCGCGACGTCGCTCCGTTTTGAGGATGCGTTCCACAGTGTAGTAGTCTTGTGCTGTTTTCATCTACGTCGTAAAACGTTCCTAGCAACGGTTCCCCTTGAAGATCTTCCAGTTCATAGACACGCGGCTGTCGGGGTACGCGCCGTTTGATCACAAAGTTCTCATCGCTCCAGTTGGGGAGGTAACTCTTCTCGAACTTGCCCTTGACTTGACTGATTCGTACAGGTTCCACGACCTTGAAGACCTCCTTCGATCGTGGTTGAGGATGAATGGGATACAAGACACGCCGGACTTGGGCTTCATTGCGTTTGGTAACGGTGATGTGTGCTCTCTGTATACTTCGCTGATAGGCTCGATTGTAACCCTCCGCCAGCTGGGGAGAACATCGATGTACCGCCTTGTATTCTTGTACGTCAAATTATACATGCGGCCTTTGAACGTCCAATTGAACCTTTCCACAACGGAAGCCTTCCTCGTGTTGTAGGTGTGAAAGAAGAATGAACTTTCAGAAACTGCTGGAACGGTCTGTTGAGGAATTCCGTGCCTTTGTCGATTTGCAAATACAACGGCTTGCGACCCGTCTTGAAGATGGGCTTGAACGCAGCCACGAGATTTTCCCCGGTTTTCGTTCGGATGGGTACCACCCACGCATACTTTGACAGAATGTCGACGCACGTCAAGATATACCGATTCCCATCGTTGTGTTTGGCAAAGGCGCTCATATCGACCAAATCGGCTTGCCATTGGGCATCTATACCTCCAACGATGACACGGTTCCGTGGAAAATGGCGACGGGCAGAACGATGTAAGGTATAGGTGTCTTGTTTTTCTTAACCAATCTCGGACTGGGGCACGTTGTATCCCCTGGGGCTTGGCCGATCGATAGAGAGCCGACGATGCACTATACGCAGCCGGACTCTCGGGGCAATAATACAACGTATCCAACATCTTCTCCCAGCTCTTCATATTGAATGATGCAGGCGGTCAGTGTCCTTCGTTTTATATAAAGGCGCTCTGGGTTGACTTAGCATAGGCGGATAGTCTATGATATCGTCGTCTGGCTCCGCTTCATTGATGCGGTTGATAATTTGTTCATTGGCTTCTGCCGCCGCTCACTCAGGGCACAAGCCCAGTCCAACTGAACAGCTGACCGCTCATCCGGTGTAAACAGCTGATCCACAATAGGCACCACTTTCTCGAAGGCTGCCCACAGATCAGGGTCTAGGTGGAAGCTTCGCGTAGGATCCTGGTAACGCCCCAGGCGTGCGAAGAATGGTCCACGGTGTACGTAGATGGCATTGGTTATTTGAATGAGGTTCCCGTCGAGCTCACCGCTCAATACCCGTTTAAATTTGGTCCAGCCGTCACGGTGTAGCGTAACCGTATTCGATATGGTCTCAGCGCGCGACCAGCAAACATCTGCAAGACGGTCTTCCACGATGGTGACTTGTATTCATAGACGTGTAACCCCACCTGGGTTGTAAGGGGAAGGACGGCTCGTAGGACTGGTGACATGGTTGACCAAATGACGAACGGTGAATGACGCTCACTCTGACTGACCCTCGTATTTATGTCCCTTGGTGACATTACACATAAATAGAACAGCAATCGGATTGATTTCAATAAACGATGCTTTGAAAAACTGCTGAAAGCAGTGAAACTAGTTAGCAAAATCAATCAGTCCGAGTTAGTCATGACTTTTTTCTAATACTATATTTACCATATACAAAGGCAGTTTTTACTGTGATCATTTAATCTATATAGATATATATAGTTATAAAAGGATAAGTTGTCGGATGTGGAGAAAATCCCCACCCTAATATATATATATCGTGATATGCAGCAAGTAAAATGGGATCTTGAGGTCCATTGACCTAAAAAAAATTGCATATGACCTCTGTGACGTAAAGGGCAAAATGAGTCACATCGACCTTTGACGTCTGAGTGCACTTTGTGACGTCACTTCCGGTTCCCGTCACTTGACCGGAAGTGACCTTTGACCGTGCACGCCATTATTAATATCCGATATTGTGCGCATGCGCAGATGTGTGAAAGGTCACTTCCGGTCACGTGACCGGAACCGGAAGTGACGTTACAAAGTGCACTCAGAGGTCAAAGATCAATGTGACTCATTTTGCGCTTTCAATACTACTGAGAGTATCCCCAGACGACAGTTTCCCCAGCGACAGTTTCCCCACCGACATTTTCCCCCACGACAGTATCCCCACACGACATTTTCCCCAGGCGACATTTTTCCCACATTAATATTACGATAGTATTGTTGCCACGTTGTTATGTTCTGTTTCCTGTCTGTTATTTATTTCTTGGCACGGTCTCATGTAGGCCTATACCGACCGCATCAAATTTGAATTCCAATGAACTAGCGTGTTATTTCGTCAATTTCCGGCAAGGCTATCTATAGTCTGTGCCTATACAGTGGGTAATCAATACCTTTGAGTAGATTTTTTGTGATAATGTATTGTTTGACAGTTCAGTTTTGTCAAAATCGATATGAATTAAATATTTTTAATTTTAAAGTTCAGTTTTGTCTAAATCGTTATAAATGAAATATTTTTAATTTTAAAGTTCAGTTTTGTCTAAATCGTAATGAATTAAACATTTTTAATTCAAATTCGAGGGGTTGTTTCTTTCATCTAACCTAGAGTACGTGGAGGTACGTGGATTATCTACGACGACATACCCCGCCACGCCTAGATGCACTGCTGGACAACTTTGACCAGACGTATGTTTCGGGCACCTTTCGCCGTATCCAGCCTCCCCGAGCAGCCAACGGAGTAGTTCCACCAGTCCGGTTTCGACAACGCCCGCTCATGATAATTCAATCTTGTTTATTTCGTTAAAGATGTGTGTGATATTGATAATCAATTCTTATTTATTATGCATGAAAGGAAGGCACGTTTGCATACATCTGCCGATGTTCAACTAAAAAGTAATCCCCCTTGAATTCCTAGAACTCTCCTACGTGCAAACTTAAACAAAAAATTCAAGGTGGAGAAATGACCGCGACTGTGATTGTCCAGTGATTGTTAAATGGGCTAGAGGCCGTTGATTGTTTTGGGTTAGAAGCACATGCAGTGTAAACGGTTCGACGCCTATGATTATTTTGGGCTAAAGCTCCAGGGTAATTGAGATAGAAGTCCATGGTTTAATATTTTGGGTTAAAGCCCATTCGAAATGGGTTAGATGCCCATGGATTATGTTTATAATCGGTTTGAGTTCTGGGGGTTACATGGGTAGAGACCCAGAGGAGATGGGTTTGAGGCCCATGTAACTTGTTTCTTGATGAATAAAGTTTCGTCTCTGCTTGTATCACACGATACAAACTGTAGTTTGTAATTTTCTTTCGGAGAATAATCTGCGGGATTATGTGAAGAAATAAGAGGATACTAGTATGCCCTTTATCCAAACTTGAATATCGTTGCAAAAAATATTCACATTTATTTGGATTTCCGTACCGATTTTGGCAACTTCATTAACACACTTTTTTTTCTAAACACAAACCCTTCGGCTTTTCAACAACAATTTCTTGTTGGGAGAGAGGATAGGGGAGAATATAGGCCTACCGAGAGATTTCAAGTTTCGATTTATTCCAAATTAGCCACGCCTCTAGGCCTATACACATGTAAAACTTGATGAGTGAACAAGTCCTTTGTTCTTTCCTATGTACAATAAATTAGAAACTTACCTAATACTGAGAATATAAGCAAAAGTTTAATCTTCATTCCACTGTTGCCTCATTTGTATCAGGGACATCGGCTACCGCCTGGAAGAAAAGGACAATATAGGGCTTTAGAGATCACTGTAATACACCCACGTCAGTCAAAAGGCCCGAGGGCTGTTTTTTTTGTTTTTTTTTGCACGGCTGATACCAAGGACGATATGGATATTTATAGATTAATGATATCATGGTAACTGACAAAGCAAGTAGGCCTAACTATTATGTTTACATGAAACTGTCTCATTGAAAATTGGCGATGTTGCTCAACTATCTTCATCACATATCAAAGTGGCGATACGCCACATGCCAACGGGCGAAAGATTGTCCCGAAAACTATCGAATTCAAGATCGATTATCGGATGACCACGCACAACTCAGGAAAGTTTGATAAGCTGCAAGATCCATTAACTCTTTCTGGCCTGGGCGATTTGGGACCTGTCCAGGCCTGGTGGGGGAGTTTGGAGTGGGGATCGAGTTGTTGGGGGGGGGGGGGAGGTGTTGCGGCACATTTCTTACCCCTTGAGCTAGGGAGCTGAAACTAACCACAATTCCTTGCTACTGAACTTTCTATATCCTTGGGTTAAGCTCTACTATAAAATGTAAAAATAAAATCCAAGATGGCCGCCATGATGACGTCACAGTGACGTCATTTTCAGAAGAGGGCCTAAGCATATTTGGGACGATTTCACGGTCAGATTTTTCGACTTTTTTCTATTAGTGTTTTCTCAGCAAAAACTGCATGATAAATTATTAAATAATAATCAGATGTGAAATAAAAAAGCTTTCGTCCACTTTTTCTCGCAGAAAAGCGGGAATTTTGAAGAAAAATGACGAAAACGTCACTTGTTGGGTTCATACTCCTTGTAAGAATCATGAGAATGCATACAATAGCCAAGACTGGGGACAAGAATGTATCTAGACTTGGTCTTTTTTCAGCTGAACAAAGACTTGGACAATAGCTGCCTACATGAAGTATCTACCCTTTTCTGGTACCCCATATCCTGTCCGCGTGAGGTCATGCACAGAGTTTCAGCTCTCAATGTTTTTGTCGTTCCGGAGATAGGCTAGAATCCCCCCCCCCCCACCAAGCCTGATAGGGTTAATCCAAGAAAAAGCTCATCACAACAAAATATAGAACAAATAGAAATAAATTGAATCATACTATTCGAATATCAAAAACACATTTTTTAGAATCAAAATTTAATCAGTATAATCAAGATGTAAAGGGAACATGGAAAGTGCTTAACCAGCTGATAAATCGTAAGAAAGGGTCAACAAAATCCAATTCGTTTATCATCGATGGTAAAGAAGAAATCGATAATCATACGATTGCAAATAAATTTAATGAATATTTTGGTACAATCGCAGCTAACTTATAGACTCAACAATATCTGACGTTGCACCAGTATTTAATGAATATCTTGGCCCATCTATAGCTGAACATTTTGTATTTAGTTCTGTCATTCGGAAATAGAGGGCATTATTTTGTCCTTGAAATCTGCTGCTTCGGGCCTAGATGGAATTCCTATGTCGGTTGTCAAACTTGTGACAGAGTCTGTCTCAGTGCCTATTGCGCATATTGTCAATTTATCGTTTCGCACCGGCATCGTACCTGACTGTTTTAAAACCGCAAATGTTTTAAGACTCCAATATTTAAATCCGGTGATTCGACAGTTGTCAATAATTACAGGCCAATATCTGTTCTGCCATGTTTAAGTAGGATTCTTGAAAAGCTTGTGGTTAACATGATGACAGATTTCCTAGACTGTAACGATATTATTGCCAATGAACAATATGGATATAGGCGTAATCATTCAAATTCCATGGCAGCAATATCTCTTTATGATAACCTGGTAGCTGCTAAGGAATCAAAAAATTACAGTGTGGTCACATTCCTGGATTTATCCAAGGCATTTGACACCGTTAACCACAATATACTACTACCTAAACTTCACCACTGTGGCTTTCGAAGCTTGAGTAACAATTGGGTGAAAAGTTACTTATCGAACAGATCACAATGCGTGTCTTTCAATAATGTTTTATCTTCTCCTACGCCTGTCGCATGTGGAGTCCCTCAAGGATCAATCCTTGGCCCACTCCTCTTTCTGTTATATGTCAATGATATAGCCAATGCATCTGATCTACCACAGGTAATTCTTTTTGCACACGATACTAGCGTCATATATTCATCGAAAAATCTTGACGAAACAGTCAAAACTGTGTCTCTGGAACTAGAAAATCTCGATCCATGGTTCTGTACTAATCGTCCATCTCTCAATATCGACAAAACTAAATACATGATAATCGAGACTAATAATAGAGTACGACGTAGATGCTTAACAACACTGTCTATATCAGATCAGGAGATCGATCTGGTCAATTCATTTAAATTTCTTGGGATATTTTTAAATAATAAATTAAACTGGACAAATCATATAGACTATATTTGTATAAAAGTTGTCAGGAATGCAGGTATTATAAATCATGTAAAACACTCGGTGAACAAGAAAACACTGTTTCTCTTATATTATTCTTTGATTTATCCGTATTTGACATACTGTAATATCCTATGGGGTAATGCTTATGTAACACACTTAAACCCACTCACTGTACTCCAGAAGCGTGTTATCCGAATTATCACTTTGTCAAACAAACTTGAACATACACTGCCGCTATTCCAAAAAACTAAATATTCTTCCATTCCCTCAGTTGAACCAATTTCTATCTCTTACCTTCGCCCATAAATGCCTGCTTCATCCTGAAACTACATCTATCCCATTTCACAATTATTTCACAAGATTAACTGCAATCCATAACTACGGAACTAGGAGTCAGCAGTTAAATCTATATAGGCCTCTATACTCATTCAACTTATCATTTTATACAATAAAATTAATGGGACCACGGGAATGGAACAAGCTACCCGCGTCACTAAAAACCATTATGTCAACTTCCTTGTTTAAATCAAGACTTAAGACCAATTTAATTGAATCACTATAATCCGTTTCCACGTTTTAACGTTTCACTATAATTCAGTGTAGTCTTCATTTAGCACCAACTGTCCGTGTCATGGATATGAATATATATATATATATATATATATATATATATATATATATATATATATAAAGCCAATTACTAATTTTATATCTCAGATGAACTTAACTTTACTTTTCTTGGGATAGAGAGCAAGCCCCTTGGGGTTTTATTCCCGCCGCATTTAATACGTTTACGTTTGTAAATCAATCGTGTAATTGGTGAATAAACTTTCATTCATTCATTCATTCATTCATTCAAAAAGTACAACACTGCCTAGCCTCTTGCTACGGCCCCAAGTGAAGTTCACCTTCATAATAATTCGCGCGCACTATCTCCGCTCTTAAAATAGAGTAACCAATCAGAGCACTTCTAATTGAGGCGCGTCATGATTTCACAATAGCCAATCCGTGTGTGCTTGTTATATTCCTCCCCAGTGCTCTCTCTCTCCCTCTCCCTCTCCTCGGATTGTTATTGGTGTTACGCTGGAGAGATACAACATTGCGCTGAGTTAGACATTCTCCATAATGCAGGTATGTATACTTCGTAACAGCCCTGTACGCAGATTAGGGTAGCACAGTTATTACTCGAAGAGTCCGTTCGAAATAACAGCCAATGAACGGACGGCGTTAGAGCGTGCTTCGCCGTGTTCACAGGAGTTAGTGAGTGAGTAGCATTTAACGTCGTTTTCAACAATTTTCGGTCATATCACGACGGTGCCTCATAGTTCCTATTTACCTGGACACTGATCAGCCCAGCCAGTACAGCACCCGGTCACCCATCCAAGTATTGACCGGGCTCAACGTTGCTTAACTTCGGTGATCTGACGACAACCGGTGTGTCCAACGTGATACGCCGTGTTCACAGTCAAGTGAGTTTATAATGTGAATACGCTGTAGAGCGGTATCTTTGATCAAGTGTATAACACGTCGGCGTCGCTCCAGTCAAAACAATCACGGATACATACAACTGAGCTCAAAGGGGATGAGATATACGACACATTGCCTCCCGTAATTATTTTCCTTACCCTTGAGTCTGAAACTTATCACACTATACCCTTGAGTCAGGTTCTACCAGAAAATGTAAGAAAAATCCAAGATGACCGCTTCAATGACGTCACAGTGACGTCATTTTCAGAAAGGCATTTTTTTTATCGATTTTTCGGTCCGATTTTCCGTTATAATTTATCCAATTTAGCGGTAAAACTGCATGATAAAGTAAATATTAGTTTGATGTGAAATAAAATAGTTTTTGCCCAATTTTCCTCGCGCAAAAGCAGACATTTTGAGGGAAAACGAGGAATACATCACTTTTCTGGTACACCACGTGGCTGCCATCTTGAATTTACCCATGATCCTGTGCTTGTGGGAGGGGGGGGGGGGGCTATGCAAATAGGCTCAAAATTACTCCAATATGATAACCTACAAAGTCACGGAGTGTCAGCTCTCAATTTTTTGTTGTTTCGGAGATAGCACAGAAAGTTTAGTAGGTGGGGGGGGGGGGGGGCATGATGCAACCCCCCCGGTTTAAAGATCGACCATGTCGATATTTGGCACCGCGATATTAAGGTTCGACATGACGTTCCTTACCATCGCAAGGACAATTACGATGCTGAAGGTAGACTATGTCGATATCGAGACTTCAACGAACACTCAGTTACCTTATGAGGGCCTCTGCTCGTAGAGTACCTTGGCCTATGTTCAAAGGTCATTGAGAATTAAATATGGATACTGATATATGTTTTTGATTTCAATTCTAGATTTCAATTCTTTGGCTTGTTCGAGATCCAATTCATTAGAGATTGAAGAAAAAATGCCAATATGATCGCACTGATGAAGTCACAGTGACCCCATATTCGAAAGAGTCCTTTATGGATGTGGTCTAAAGCGTTTGGCTGGTGATCTAGCCTCACACCGCTGAACCGACACGGGTTCGAACCCCGCTGGTAGTAGAGGGTGTTTAGCCGGTTCAAGGACAACGTTATATGTAATACGCCACAAAATAGTGTTTTTGTTACTTAATATGTGATAATCCCTAATTTTTTTACATAATATGTTTTGTTACTTATGAAGTAATAATCCCCGTTTTGTTACTTCATATATAATACTCCTTAAAATAGAGCAACACCTCAGTTTTATTTTTAGATCATGACATCATTGGGAAACCCCCTGTTTTATTGTTATTGCCTGCTCCTTTGTCTTTAGTTCTCGACAAGTACAGACGCGTCTAGGCAGCACAATAGACTCCCCATAAACAAAGAGTGGTGAGTCATACTATTGTTAATTCCCCTGCTCCTTTGTCATTTCTCGACAAGTACAGACTTGTCATAGTGACGTCACATCCGGTCACTTCACAGCCCCTCATTTTGAACCGTCATTTTTTCTAATGAATTTGCCGTCTTCCTACTACTCGGGCCAAAGCAGAGATGGGACCGGTGGAACTAACCTGACCCTTGGACTTATAACTCTGTGGATATGAAATTCTTTGGTTTGGGGGCTTCTGCCCCAACGTTATATGTAATACGCCACAAAATAGTGTTTTTGTTACTTAAGATGTATTGCTCCCTATTTTTTTACATAATATTTTTTGTTACTTAATAAGTATTGTTCCCCGTTTTGTTACTTCATATGTATTAATCCTTGTGTTCATATGTAAGTTCTGTTTTTAGAGCGACACCTCAGTTCTATTTTTAGATCCTGACATCATTGGGAAAATCCCTGTTCTATTGTTGTTTCTTGTTCTTTTGTTAGTTCTCGACAAGTACAGACGCGTCTAGGCAGAACAATGGTCTCCTCATAGACGAAGAGCGATGAGTCACGCTATCGATTGTCTTCATAGCTAAAATTTTATCTGCCCACAGTATTGCGAAAACCCGTGTTCTTTTGTTATTGCCTCCTCCTTTGTCTTTATTTCTCGACAAACGTGCCCCCGTGGTGAGTCATACTATTGTTAATACTCCTGTCCCTTTATCTTTAATTCTCGACAGGTACAGACGCGTCTAAGCAAAACAATGGACTCCCATGAATCAGTCTGTGAATGTGTAAGTATATGTAGTGATTGTTAGTGATTATGTGATTGCATCAGTGATTTAGTGATTGCATCAGTGATTTTGTGATTGCATCAGTGATTGTATGATTGTGTAAATGATTGCATCAGTGATTTTGTGATTGTGTAAATGATTGATTCAGTGATTTTGTGATTGCATCAGTGATTGTATGATTATGTAAATGATTGCATCAGTGATTGTATGATTATGTAAATGATTGATTCAGTGATTTTGTGATTGATTCAGTGATTTTGTGATTGCATCAGTGATTCTATCATTGTGTAAATGATTGCATCAGTGATTTTGTGTGATTGCATCAGTGATTGCATGATTATGTAAATGATTGCATCAGTGATTTTGTGATTGTGTAAATGATTGATTCAGTGATTTTGTGATTGCATCAGTGATTTTGTGATTATGTAAATGATTGATTCATTGATTTTGCGATTGCATCAATGATTTTGTGATTGCATCAGTGATTTTGTGATTGCATCAGTGATTTTGTGATTGTGTAAATGATTGCATCAGTGATTTTGTGATTATGTAAATGATTGCATCAGTGATTGTATGATTATGTAAATGATTGCATCAGTGATTTTGTGATTGTGTAAATGATTGATTCAGTGATTTTGTGATCGCATCAGTGATTTTTGATTGCATCAGTGATTTTGTGATTGCATCAGTGATTGTATGATTGTGTAAATGATTGCATCAGTGATTTTATGATTGCATCAGTTATTTTCTGATTGTATCAGTGATTTTGTGATTGCATCAGTGAGTTTGTGGAAGATTGAATGAATCCCTCATTACGCGGATTATTGAATGAATGAATGATTCCCTCATTATGCGGATTATTGCATTCAGTGATTGATTGAATCATTAATTAACTGGGTCATCGGCTTGACTCACCTTGATACACGAAATTATCCCCTGAACTAAATTTAACAGCTATAACTGCCTGGTTCGATAAGTACAGACGCGTCTAAACAGAACAATAAACAAAGAGCCATGAGTCATACTCTACATTGTAATCAATAGTTAAATTTTATCTGCCCACATATACTATAATTCATGTTGTTTATCGGACAGGTCCCATCCCATAACTAAAGATCTCTCCACAAAGGTCACAGTGTTTTCGCTTTCTCTACTACTCATTCTGTCTGAATTGTATTACTATAGTCTACCCCCGCACGGTTCAATAGTAGCTCATTTAGAGCGAGGATAGTCCAATCATGCGTACATGATATTGCTTTCTTTCTATACTACTCACCCATTTTCCCCCCTCTCGTTAACTTCAGTCTGTATTATGTTTACTATAAATTACAAGCGTCTAGTCCGTCATTCATAATCCAGCCGTCGTCCATTAGCGAATATCCGCGTCCATAATCCAAAGACCTATTCCATTTTCCATATAACAGTATTAGCACCAAATTCAAAAAGACAATCATAGTATACATAAACATAGGCTTGTTTCCTGCAAGAGAGAAGCGGTCAACAGTTTTCAATGATGCCGGCAAGACATCATGATGTTCAAAAAATATCAAATCCGTATCGCTGATCAGTATTCTTAATCCATAATATTCGTTATAGAGTCGTCATTTAAAAAAAGATGTATCTCAGTCACGCTTTGATTGTGACTGTTCATATGAGTACCATGAGGATCTTGAAGTACATGGGTTCATACGGCCCCTAGCCCCGGGTTAAGCGGAATTAGACACAAGCTACGAAACGTAGCGCCATAGATCTTGCACGCTACGTTCGTATTTTGCTATCAGCATGCGATATGTATCGCCAAATTTGAGAAACTTTGAGTGGAGGCGCTTGGTGGAATAGCCCTGTTTTATAAGTTTCTGCAACAATGTTTTGTGACGTTGATTAAAATCGTCACATTTAACACAGGATCTAGCAAATGCTACTAAGCGAGATATGTATACGCCATATGCAGGTCCCACTGGAATATTACTGTCCAGAAAGGGATAGTTTACGATGTCGAAATTGTAATCATCTCTTTTGTCATAAAGTCGACGAGAGAGAACGCCCGCTTCATTTTTATAGAGATAGAGATCTAAATAAGATGTGCCTGTAGGGCTATCTGTAGTTTCCTTCAAATCCAGTGAAGGTGGATATATATCCTTCACTGCGTCATTTATATAGCGATTATCCACAGCGAGAAGATCGTCTATATAGCGTTTGGTGAATGAGAAGGAACGGGCTTTGATTAATGGGACCGACCCATGTAACCGTTTACAAGTGACTGAGTGACTAAATATCGAGGGGCATTTTGAAAATATAGAATAATTGTGCATAGTTGGAAGTCCTCTTTCGGAACATCTCTTTAGTCCCTAAAAGGTATGTTTATCATCGTTGTCGGTTGATTTACTGGTTAATGTATTAACCGTACTGGGGCGGTAGCGGTGAGGGAGGACCACTTCGGCTGTTATTCTTGTCCACCGGTCTTGTTGGGATCCGCCTTACCTCACCGTGTGGGAAAGGTACATTGTCCGGTGACATTATATGGCGAAAACTGGTATTGTTGGAATGGCTGTAAATTACACTAAATGACTGTATTACATTTAAACATGTTTCGTGTAATTATGATGTCAAAATGAGGTCTTAATGAGACATGAACTTCATGATCAATATCAAAAATCACAGTATTTTCACCCAAGTCACCTACCTTCTGACACAATCTTATATGTAATAATGCCCAAAATAGTGTTTTTGTTACTTAATATCTAATAATCCCCGTTTTGTTACTTCATATGTGTTAGTCCTTTTTATCTCATATGTTTGATTGATTTATTGACTTTTAAGGGCCGCTTCCCTTAGGGATTTCGCGGCCCACCAAATAGATTACATAGGCATTTACATGTGTATTCTTGACTGGAATATATTTTGTCTACACTTTATATATATCAAAAATCATAGTATTTTCACCCAAGTCACCTTGCTTCTGACACAATCTTATATGTAATAATGCCCAAAATAGTGTTTTTGTTACTTAATATCTAATAATCCCCGTTTTGTTACTTCATATGTGTTAGTCCTTTTTATCTCATATGTTTGATTGATTTATTGACTTTTAAGGGCCGCTTCCCTTAGAGATTTCGCGGCCCACCAAATAGATTACATAGGTATTTACATGTGTATTCTTGACTGGAATATATTTTGTCTACACTTTATATATATCAAAAATCACAGTATTTTCACCCAAGTCATCTTGCTTCTGACAAAATCTTATATGTAATAATGCCCAAAATAGTGTTTTTGTTACTTAATATCTAATAATCCCCGTTTTGGTACTTCATATGTAGTATTCCCTGCTACTTAATATCTAATGCTCATTGTTTTATTACGTAATACTCCTTGTGTTCATATGCAAGTTCTGTTTATACAGCATCACATCGGTTCTATTTTTAGATCCTGACATCATTGGGAAAACCCATGTTCTATTATTAGTACACCTAATCCTTTGTCTTGTATTCTCAACATCTACAGACTTGCATCTATGCAGACTCCCCACAAACAAAGAGCTATGAGTCATTTGGCCACACACTGACGGTATTGGAAAAAAACCCTATTCTATTCTTATTTCTTGATAATTGCTGTTCCTTTGACTTTAGTTCTCGACAAGTATAGACGCGTCTAAGCAGAACAGTAAACTCCCCATAAACAAAGAGCCATGAGTCATACTCTACATTGTCATCAATAGCTAAATTGACGAAGTTTGTATTTGCTCAGAGTATTGCGAAAACCCCTGTTCTATTGCTAATACACCTATCCCTTTGTCTTTAATTCTCGACAAGTATAGACGCGTCCAGGCAGAACAATAGACTCCCCATAAACAAAGAGCCATGAGTCATACTCTACATTGTCATCAATAGCTAATTGACGAAATTTGTATTTGCTCGCAGTATTGGGGAAATCCAACTTCTATTATTATTTCTTGACAGACAATTACCGTCAATCACACCCTAAACATTCCTACCTGAGAATAATAGAACATTTGGTAATTATGGGGCGGGCGTGAATGCAGCTGTAAGTGTTTGTGGTAAACTTTTTAAGGAAAAGATCACTCCCTCAATAACACTCACACGGGAGACTGGATATGGCATTAGCTCTTTGAAAAAATATCAGTATAAACTGTAATAACATACTCAGTCAATCATTACGATCTTTTTGAAAACTTAAAATTCTGTATTGTGTATATCCACCATAGTTTTAAAGCAAAATGATATACATGTATTATCATAGCTAACAGCTGTCCAATATTTCACGTGAATTTCAAACCTGTATGGAGCGGATAAATAGCTTCAATTAAATACCTCACTGACCACGATATAATAACCCTATAGAGTAAAATATACAGTGTCCTTTGTTAATGGACCCTCTCTCTCAGCTTTAGAGGAACTCTTTTATCTAAATGAATGCTTGAATGTGTTCTTGCGCGCGCCACATGCCACGTATATTATCATTTAACTCTAAGGGACAATAATAGGATAAACACTCCCTTTTGTTTCTTTATGACCTATAGGATATTAACCGAGTATAAATGTTAATTGACGTTATTCAAATGTGACATGCCCGGTTATTTGTGAGTTCTTTGGGATTAATGGCATTCTTCCGTGCAAATATAGTCTTCTTGGCCGTACAGGCCAGGTTAACAGGGTAACAAGGTATTCTATTGAATGAATGAATCTGTCATTATGCGGATGTATGATTGTGTAAATCATTGAATGATTCTTTGAATCAGTGAGACAGAGATTGTCTAAACGGATGTATGATTGTCTAATTCATTGAATGATTCTTTGAACCAGTGAGACAGAGATTGTCTAAACGGATGTATGATTGTATAATTCATTGAATGATTCTTTGAATCAGTGATTTGTGGAAGACTGAATTACTCACAGTGAGTAACTGAGTATATACTGAGTAACTGAGTATACAGTGGGTAACTGTGAGTATATATTGAGTAACTGAATAATTACCGAGTAAATGTGAATGCATATTGAATTACTGAGTATACAGTGGGTAACTGTGACTGCGATGCTCCTATAGTACACCCTGTACCCTATATCCATAGGATACACTAAGCTGCGCGTGTACTATTGGAACATCGCACGCGTGCGACGGTCAAACATGTCCACCAATCAGAGTACAGCACTCATGTTGCTAAAAACAAACACCAATCAAATTTTAGGTATTTCTACATTCTAAAAATATCCATCAATCAGAGCACGCTTCTTTCGTAACACACAAACAATCAGTCGCACAATGAATCATTCACACCCACACATACATATAAAAGCGGGCATAATAAGAACGGCCGTAAAGAACAGTGAGTCATCACTCTTGCATTATTAGTTTATAGCATTATGTTAAAATACTCGCGGGTAAACTGGGTCATATCCTAAAATAACATTTGTACCACGTATATGCGATTAATATATATTTTATGGTAACGAGCGTCAGATGATAAAAAAAAACTTTATTTTTTACACAGTTACATATAGCCATCATACTCAGTATATACACATTTACTCAGTAATTATTCAGTTACTCAATATATACTCACAGTTACCCACTGTATACTCAGTTACTCAGTGTATACTCAGTTACTCAATATGCATTCACATTTACTCGGTAATTATTCAGTTACTCAATATATACTCACAGTTATCCAGAGTTACTCAGTAAATACATATTTACTCAGTAATTACTCAGTTACTCAATATATACTCACAGTTACCCACTGTATACTCAGTTACTCAGTATATACTCAGTTACTCACTGTGAGTAATTCAATCTTCCACAAATCACTGATTCAAAGAATCATTCAATGAATTATAAAATGATACATCCGTTTAGACAATCTCTGTCTCACTGGTTCAAAGAATCATTCAATGAATTAGACAATCTTACATCCGTTTAGACAATCTCTGTCTCACTGATTCAAAGAATCATTCAATGATTTACACAATCATACATCCGCATAATGACAGATTCATTCATTCAATAGAATACCTTGGTACCCTGTTAACCTGGCCTGTACGGCCAAGAAGACTATATTTGCACTGAAGAATGCCATTAATCCCAAAGAACTCACAAATAACCGGGCATGTCACATTTGAATAACGTCAATTAACATTTATACTCGGTTAATATCCTATAGGTCATAAAGAAGGGAGTGTTTATCCTATTATTGTCCCTTAGAGTTAAATGATAATATACGTGGCATGTGGCGCGCGCAAGAACACATTCAAGCATTCATTTAGATAAAAGAGTTCAACTAAAGCTGAGAGAGAGGGTCCATTAACAAAGGACTCTGTATATTTTACTCTATAGGGTTATTATATCGTGGTCAGTGAGGTATTTAATTGAAGCTATTTATCCGCTCCATACAGGTTTGAAATTCACGTAAAATATTGGACAGCTGTTAGCTATGATAATACATGTATATCATTTTGCTTTAAAACTATGGTGGATATACACAATACAGAATTTTAAATTTTCAAAAAGATCGTAATGATTGACTGAGTATGTTATTACAGTTTATACTGATATTTTTTTCAAAGAGCTAATGCCATATCCAGTCTCCCGTGTGAGTGTTATTGAGGGAGTGATCTTTTCCTTAAAAAGTTTACCACAAACACTTACAGCTGTATTCACGCCCGCCCCATAATTACCAAATGTTCTATTATTCTCAGGTAGGAATGTTTAGGGTGTGATTGACGGTAATTGTCTGTCAAGAAATAACAATAGAAGTTGGATTTTCCCAATACTGTGAGCAAATACAAATTTCGTCAATTAGCTATTGATGACAATGTAGAGTATGACTCATGGCTCTTTGTTTATGGGGAGTCTATTGTTCTGCCTAGACGCGTCTATACTTGTCGAGAATTAAAGACAAAGGGATAGGTGTATTAGCAATAGAACAGGGGGTTTCCCAATACTCTGAGCAAATACAAACTTCGTCAATTTAGCTATTGATGACAATGTAGAGTATGACTCATGGCTCTTTGTTTATGGGGAGTCTACTGTTCTGCTTAGACGCGTCTATACTTGTCGAGAACTAAAGACAGAGGAACAGCAATTAGCAAGAAATAAGAATAGAATAGGGTTTTTTCCAATACCGTCAGTGTGTGGGCAAATGACTCATAGCTCTTTGTTTGTGGGGAGTCTGCATAGATGCAAGTCTGTAGATGTTGAGAATACAAGACAAAGGATTAGGTGTACTAATAATAGAACATGGGTTTTCCCAATGATGTCAGGATCTAAAAATAGAACCGAGGTGATGCTGTATAAACAGAACTTACATATGAACACAAGGAGTATTACGTAATAAAACAATGAGCATTAGATATTAAGTAGCAGGGAATACTACATATGAAGTACCAAAACGGGGATTATTAGATATTAAGTAACAAAAACACTATTTTGGGCATTATTACATATAAGATTGTGTCAGAAGCAAGGTGACTTGGGTGAAAATACTGTGATTTTTGATATATATAAAGTGTAGACAAAATATATTCCAGTCAAGAATACACATGTAAATACCTATGTAATCTATTTGGTGGGCCGCGAAATCCCTAAGGGAAGCGGCCCTTAAAAGTCAATAAATCAATCAAACATATGAGATAAAAAGGACTAACACATATGAAGTAACAAAACGGGGATTATTAGATATTAAGTAACAAAAACACTATTTTGGGCATTATTACATATAAGATTGTGTCAGAAGCAAGGTGACTTGGGTGAAAATACTGTGATTTTTGATATTGATCATGAAGTTCATGTCTCATTAAGACCTCATTTTGACATCATAATTACACGAAACATGTTTAAATGTGATACAGTCATTTAGTGTAATTTACAGCCATTCCAACAATACCAGTTTCCCCCATATAATGTCATCGGACAATGTATCTTTCCCACACGGTGAGGTAAGGCGGGTCCCAACAAGACCGGTGGACAAGAATAACAGCCGAAGTGGTCCTCCCTCACCGCTACCGCCCCAGTACGGTTAATACATTAATCAGTAAATCAACCGACAACGATGATAAACATGCCTTTTAGGGACTAAAGAGATGTTCCGAAAGAGGACTTTCAACTATGCACAATTATTCTATATTTTCAAAATGCCCCTCGATATTTAGTCACTCAGTCACTTGTAAACGGTTACATGGGTCGGTCCCATTAATCAAAGCCCGTTCCTTCTCATTCACCAAACGCTATATAGACGATCTTCTCGCTGTGGATAATCGCTATATAAATGACGCAGTGAAGGATATATATCCACCTTCACTGGATTTGAAGGAAACTACAGATAGCCCTACAGGCACATCATATTTAGATCTATATCTCTATAAAAATGAAGCGGGCATCTCTCTCGTCGACTTTATGACAAAAGAGATGATTACAATTTCGACATCGTAAACTATCCCTTTCTGGACAGTAATATTTCAGTGGGACCTGCATATGGCGTATACATATCTCGCTTAGTAGCATTTGCTAGATCCTGTGTTAAATGTGACGATTTTAATCAGCGTCACAAAACATTGGCGCAGAAACTTAAAAAACAGGGCTATTCCACCAAGCGCCTACACTCAAAGTTTCTCAAATTTGGCGATACATATCGCATGCTGATAGCAAAATACGAACGTAGCGTGCAAGATCTATGGTGCTACGTTTCGTAACTTGTGTCTAATTCCGCTTAACCCGGGGCTAGGGGCCGTATGAACCCATGTACTTCAAGATCCTCATGGTACTCATATGAACAGTCACAATCAAAGCGTGACTGAGATACATCTTTTTTTTAGATGACGACTCTATAACGAATATTATGGATTGAGAATACTGATCAGCGATACGGATTTGATATTTTTGGAACATCATGATGTCTTGCCGGCATCATTGAAAACTGTTGACCGCTTCTCTCTTGCAGGAAACAAGCCTATGTTTATGTATACTATGATTGTCTTTTTGAATTTGGTGCTAATACTGTTATATGGAAAATGGAATAGGTCTTTGGATTATGGACGCGGATATTCTCTAATGGACGACGGCTGGATTATGAATGACGGACTAGACGCTTGTAATTTATAGTAAACATAATACAGACTGAATTTAACGAGAGGGGGAAAAATGGGTGAGTAGTATAGAAAGAAAGCAATATCATGTACGCATGATTGGACTATCCTCGCTCTAAATGAGCTACTATTGAACCGTGCGGGGGTAGACTATAGTAATGCAATTCAGACAGAATTAGTAGTAGAGAAAGCGAAAACACTGTGACCTTTGTGGAGAGATCTTTAGTTATGGGATGGGACCTGTCCGATAAACAACATGAATTATAGTATATGTGGGCAGATAAAATTTAACTATTGATTACAATGTAGAGTATGACTCATGGCTCTTTGTTTATTGTTTATTGTTCTGTTTAGACGCGTCTGTACTTATCAAACCAGGCAGTTATAGCTGTTAAATTTAGTTCAGGGGATAATTTCGTGTATCAAGGTGAGTCCTGCCGATGCCCCAGTTAATTAATGATTCAATCAATCACTGAATGCAATAATCCGCATAATGAGGGAATCATTCATTCATTCAATAATCCGCGTAATGAGGGATTCATTCAACCTTCCACAAACTCACTGATGCAATCACAAAATCACTGATACAATCAGAAAATAACTGATGCAATCACAAAATCACTGATGCAATCATTTACACAATCATACAATCACTGATGCAATCACAAAATCACTGATGCAATCACAAAATCACTGATGCAATCACAAAATCACTGAATCAATCATTTACACAATCACAAAATCACTGATGCAATCATTTACATAATCATACAATCACTGATGCAATCATTTACATAATCACAAAATCACTGATGCAATCATTTACACAATCACAAAATCACTGATGCAATCACAAAATCACTGATGCAATCACAAAATCCCTGATGCAATCACAAAATCACTGCATCAATCATTTACACAATCACAAAATCCCTGATGCAATCACAAAATCACTGAATCAATCATTTACACAATCACAAAATCACTGATGCAATCATTTACATAATCAAACAATCACTGATGCAGTCACACAAAATCACTGATGCAATCATTTACACAATCATACAATCACTGATGCAATCACAAAATGAAAGTACTCAAAGTACTGATGTCTGGATCGCCAATAATGGATTTAAAGTTTCAAAACGTTTCAACGTTTCAGCAGTCGATAGCAAATGTATGGATAAATGTGGAGATTTTCTCCAATTTGTGGACGAGTCTGTTTGGGAAATCACAACTGGAACACAATTTAGTCTTCAAGGAAGTGAACTTGTGAAGGCGGTTCATTTAGAAATATGCTAGGTCTTCATGGTAGCAAGAAACTATCTACAGTGATATGGTTAAAAGTGGATTGTCTGCGTCAATGTCTTCTACCAGTTTTTGCGAGCAGATTTTCATAATTCATGCAATTTTATTGTGACAAAGCGACAAATATGCGAGGAGACTGGATAGTTTTATTAATGTGTTTTTATTTGCGTAGCACAGATATTTGCAAGAGCTGCATGAGTTTGTGTATAGTAAATTTGTTTGTTGACAACGTGCGAAAATTCCTGTTGTTGTTGCTGTACGATCATTGCGTATATAATTTAGTTTGAAAAAGTTTGAACACCACCAACAACAAAACTTTTCGAAAGCGGTACCTGACAAATAAATTCTGTTGTTTCCACTTTCGAAAAGTTGTGTTGTTGTTCAAACTTTTTGAAACTAAATTATATTCGGAGAGCAGAGTCCCCCGGAATACATAAATTTGCAGTGGACAGGATCCGGTCAAGTTCACAAGACGAGAAAAATGTAAATACTATTGTTGTTGCTTCGACACATATGTCCTCTGGAAATATATTCCATGCAGTATGCGTACACATTAAAATAGTAACGAACGCCGACTTCACGGGAAAGAACGTACGAGTGTTGAAAACTGGTGACTTCATAATCCCAGAACCTGAACCTGTCAAGTGCGACAGTCGGAACAAGATTTGCAACGTATGATCGTACAGCAACAACAACAGGGATTTTCGCACAAATTGTCTCTCCAACGCTATCGTTGTCAACAAACAAATTACGAACTATAAACACCAGGCATATATAAGTAATCTTGAGAACTTACCACAAACTCACGCAGCTCAGACGAATTGAACAAACACCACGAGGCAGGCAGCTTTCCGCAAAATGGTACATCTTCAGAAAATTTATGACCTAGGCCTATCCCAAAGTTCACAAGATCATTATTATTTAGCATCATCAGATAAACAAGACTAGTACGATCAGACAACATGAAGGCGAAAATACTGTATAATTGACGTAATTCGTTGTTTTCCGCGATTCAATGGTTGATCTTCAATGCAGAATCTAGGTCAACTAAATTTATAATGTCTGCTGCTTCAAACGAGTAGGCCTACAAGTACGTTCAGTTTTATTTTTTTAACAACAAAACTTGCATAAAGTTAGCAACAAAAGTACATATCATAGGGCGTATGAACAGTACTATGTATTGAATGAAGAACAGAAATGCTGCAAATCCCCTGACCTGATCATGAACATGTCACGCTAAGAACCTTGGAATAGGTCATAAATTTTCCGAAGATGTACCGTCTTGCCAGCTTTCCACCACATTACCAGGTCGGCGGAACCAGACAATGCAGACCAAAAAAATAGTCCACGGATTCAAGCAATCCCTGGGCGAAGAAATGAATATGAAATACACTCAAATTCAGATTTCGTTTTATTTCTAGTTCACATGAAACGATTACGACTGTTTTTTTCTTCATTTTCTGGTTAATACCCTGATATAAGACTCAACACAGTGAAAATCACTGGCGGAGTGATACAGGTTAACCCAGTGTCATCACATTATAGTGCACGTACACATTTGCATAAATTTCGTGAGTGGCAGCATAGTCTGGTCGACACCGCTACGCGGTGACGATCCAGACAATCACTGAATCAATCACAAAAATCACTGAATCAATCATTTACATAATCATACAATCACTGATGCAATCATTTACATAATTATACAATCACTGATGCAATCACAAAATCACTGAATCAATCATTTACACAATCACAAAATCACTGATGCAATCATTTACACAATCATACAATCACTGATGCAATCACAAAATCACTGATGCAATCACTAAATCACTGATGCAATCACATAATCACTAACAATCACTACATATACTTACACATTCACAGACTGGTTCATGGGAGTCCATTGTTCTGCTTAGACGCGTCTGTACTTGTCGAGAATTAAAGATAAAGGGACAGGAGTATTAACAATAGTATGACTCACCACGGGGGCACGTTTGTCGAGAACTAAAGACAAAGGAGCAGACAATAACAAAAGAACACGGGTTTTCGCAATACTGTGGGCAGATAAAATTTTAGCTATGAAGATAATCGATAGCGTGACTCATCGCTCTTCGTCTATGAGGAGACCATTGTTCTGCCTAGACGCGTCTGTACTTGTCGAGAACTAACAAAAGAACAAGAAATAACAATAGAACAGGGGTTTTCCCAATGATGTCAGGATCTAAAAATAGAACTGAGGTGTCGCTCTAAAAACAGAACTTACATATGAACACAAGGATTAATACATATGAAGTAACAAAACGGGGAGCAATACTTATTAAGTAACAAAAAATATTATGTAAAAAAATAGGGAGCAATACATCTTAAGTAACAAACACACTATTTTGTGGCGTATTACATATAACGTTGGGGCAGAAGCCCCCAAACCAATGAATTTCATATCCACAGAGTTATAAGTCCAAGGGTCAGGTTAGTTCCACCGGTCCCATCTCTGCTTTGGCCCGAGTAGTAGGAAGACGGCAAATTCATTAGAAAAAATGACGGTTCAAAATGAAGGGCTGTGAAGTGACCGGATGTGACGTCACTATGACAAGTCTGTACTTGTCGAGAAATGACAAAGGAGCAGGGGAATTAACAATAGTATGACTCACCACTCTTTGTTTATGGGGAGTCTATTGTGCTGCCTAGACGCGTCTGTACTTGTCGAGAACTAAAGACAAAGGAGCAGGCAATAACAATAAAACAGGGGTTTTCCCAATGATGTCATGATCTAAAAATAAAACTGAGGTGTTGCTCTATTTTAAGGAGTATTATATATGAAGTAACAAAACGGGGATTATTACTTCATAAGTAACAAAACATATTATGTAAAAAAATTAGGGATTATCACATATTAAGTAACAAAAACACTATTTTGTGGCGTATTACATATAACGTTGTCCTTGAACCGGCTAAACACCCTCTACTGCTGGTACATACATGACAGTTTGAAAGTCACCTGATGGTGGTTCTCTTTGGGTACTCCGAGTACTCCACCATTCAAACTAGCTGTCACTATATGAGTGAAATAACCTGGAGTGTGACATTAAACCAAATTCTCTCCTGCCCCTTTATGGTTGATTTTTCGGTCAGATTTTTTGGAATTGATTTAGTCCGAATATGGTATATTGATTTTGGAGGCTGGACATGTTATTGGCGACAGCTGGCTTGAGGCTGCGATAGCAGTAAAGCAAAGTAAAGTTTTTCTCATATCTTCAAGAACACGTTGGAACCTCTCAGCAAATATTGCGAAATAAAGGGTCAACCATGTCGATATTTTGTCCATAGCGATGTTACGGTTCGACGTATCGGCCTTTAACGTCGCATTACCATATCGTAACCGATATCAGGCCCGTTCGTGAGGGCAGAAATCCGTATCATGATATGGAACAGTCAGTCATTCCATAGCATCGACTGAATTAAATTTCCTGTGTCATATATAAATATGTGATAAAATCTTATATTCATTCAAGCAAGTCTGGGCATGTGTTCGTCTCTTCCATTAGATTTATGCCCCTTGAAATGATCTGTTATGCTGTCAGTTACAGAAATGCTTTATCTCCCTTTATTACACATAGTATAGTGTTACTAAGTCACATGTTCGCCTATAGATTGTGTTATTGTCCTTTTGCACTGAAATGGCAGGCTGAACTGAAAGATTTCAGCTGTAACTGTGAACATTCCTATGGAAATTGAGTGATCCAGGATGTGTAGGTAGTCGCCCACGGTGTTGTCACCAGCTGTGTCCAGGTTTACCGACACATTGAGATGTTCTGGTGGGTATGTGGCTGTTCCACATTTTAGACCCAGTTTACGTGATTCAGTTGTCCTTCGTCACCCGACATTTCCCGTCATAGTTGCCCCATCCATTACATATGGAAGCCCATCATGTGGAAAATAAGAAACAATTGATGTGTAAACTAAACTCTGTGTTTGAAAGCCTTATCTCTCTCAAAATATGGTTGGGGTGAGACTGAGATAAACGGTGTCAACTAGAGGCAAGTGTGTTTTCGGATGGACAGTGGCAGAGCTCCGGTGGTCCAGGACTTTCTGAAAACTGTTCAGCAGGATTGGGACTGAGGAAAATGGATGTCCGAGTTCATGAAAACCCCCCACAGATTTGTGATATGTAATTCAGGGGGAAAACAGAAACTTTGAAGAAACTGTTCATGATTTCCTAGAATTGCGCGATTGACTGAATATTCATAATAAACAGAGGAGGGAAGGGAACAAGAATTATTGAACTGTAATGAACTGTTGACAATTTCCTTGAAAGAAAAATTAAATTGAATTAAGAACTGTATTGCTTCAATTGAAAGTGAAATAATATTTGCAGATTCATGTAGACTCTAAGGACAAAGAAATTAATTGAATATCTTTGGTGTATTGATGAGATTTTTCTAGAGGACCTTGTATAGTTGTGATTAATTGTCTGGAATTAATGTTTGAATAATTTCATCTTTATCGTTGGTGAATAAGAGCTGTTATAGATTTAACAAGCTGACCGGATACACAAACTTAAGATTTTATAGAAGATACGCTAGTGTCCACGAGTAAATTCATTTAGATTTAAAGTTATCGTGGTTATAAAATAGTCACTGATAATTGATGAATCATTATTTTAAATCTAGTTGTGTGGTTACAAATACATCTTTACTGAGTATTCTGTATGCAATTAATCGTATGCTGTGTACTCCATCCATTTTTCACGGGGCGATGTAGTCTTGTAGGGTCCTGTCTTATAGTCAGAAAAAAATTGAGCACCAGCTCTGTGTCTTGCTAACACAGCAAAAGATAGAGTTCTTACACGACAAGAAAGAGGTATGAAACTTCCTTCTTTAGAGTGTCCAGGTTTCTGTGTTTTTAATGTTCGCGTATAGTTGCAGGTCTGATATGTTTAAGTTACATTTCCATTTATCTAATTTTATGCGTGTTTTCGTTCATTTTCCAGTGGCACTACTTTCATGCTCAAAATATGTCGTCTGCTAAACCACAGATTTTGAGAGGCGCATGTTGAGTGATTTTGTGGGACTAACTCATTCTCATTAGAAAGCGTGTTTGGGCAGTAATTTAGTATTAAATAATACCAGTATAAGTGTAATTCATTGTAGAAAACAATGGGATATTTCACTTTGCCTGTATTCATTTACATTTTCATGAAATATGTGTGTTGAGTTACCGTTTGGAATTTTCACCATTTAAGCTTACCCCTCAAGACCCTCTGCACTATCTTTTTATGGTAAGTTTCTAAAATCCAGTGGTGGTCAAATCATTTACGTAATAATTTCCCTATATTCAGAAATGTTTTCTTTCCATGCTGCTTCTGAAATATTCATGGAATGTTGCAAGTATTTCCCCCTGATCTACAGAAAGAGCTCTGCATATCACAAACACACTGTGTTTGAAAATGTAAGGTGACCGGGGAGATAATCAAATAGAACTGTAATATACTAGGGGTGTACTGGCAGTAGGAGGTACATGTATATAATATGATGCCATGGGAGGATGCATCCCAGCATAGCTCCAGTCCATCTAACCATGAGGATTTTACATTGTATCTCAATACTCATTTTTACCCCTCGGCCAATTTTGGTCATGGGATATTGTCGTCTTATATACGTCCGTCTGTTCGTACGTCCGTACGTCAGTACGTGAGCAAGATATCCGGAAAACGGTTCCACTGAAGAATTCCAAATTTGGTATGCTTATTTACCTAGCCAAGGACCAGAAGCCTATTGAATTGGGACCTGATTGGGTGGAAACCTTGGCGGCCATCTTTAATTTTATGCAAAATGGATAATGATCCATATCTCGGAAACCATTCAACTGTTCAATACGAAAGTTGGTATACATCATCGATACATCAAGCAACTTTCAATGAATTACCAAACCGGCTTTCTGATTAGCTGGAAATCCTGGAGGCCATCTTTAATTTATGCAAAATCGATCATGATACATATCTCTGTTACCATTCAATTGTTTTATATGAAAGTTGGTATACATCATCGATGCATACAGATAATTTAAATTGGGACCTGATTGACCGAAAACCTTCTTTAATTTATGCAAAAACTTTAATGATATATATCTCTGATATAATTTAAGTGTTCTATACCAAACTTGGTATACATCATCGATGTATCAAGAGACTTGCAATGAATAGCCACATCAGATCCTCTGAGTGGGGAGAAGGATGGGCGGCCATCTTAAATTTATGCAAAATCATTAATGATCTCGTTCTCTAATACCGTTCAAGTGCTCGATGTAAAATTTGGTATACATCATCGATGCATCAAGAGACTTACGACAAATGACAGTTCCGGTTTCTCTGATTGGACAGAAACCTTGGTGGCCATCTTTTATTTATGCAAAATCTTTAATGATGTATATCTCTGATACCATTTCAGTGTTCTATATGAAACTTGGTATACAGCATCAATGTATCAAGAGACTTTCAATTAATAACCACATCAGTTCCTCTGAGTGGCGGGAAGGATGAGGGACCATCTTTAATTTATGCGAAATCATTAATGATCTCTATCTCTGGTACCGTTCAAATGCTCGATGTAAAGTTTGGTATACATCATTGATGCATCAAGAAACTTATGTAATGAATACCGGTTTCTCTGATTGGACGGAAACCTTGGGGGTCATTCCTAATTGCAAAATTTTTGATAATCTGTATATTTCTGACTTGACTGCTTGGTGTTCCTGACATCTTGGTTCAAATTGAATACATTATGAATGTACCCAGAGCCGAGGGGTTTTCAGATGCGCAGCTTCGTATTGTTATTTACTGCTGAAGGATATGCTTTCTATTATCTGCAAAAAAAGTGAAATTTTTTACAAATATTGGTAACATGCAGTGAAGACATTATTTTATCATTTCATCAGGTTCGTTTCATAATAAATGTCTGTCCCAGAGGTCACAAGTTATTTTTTTAAATATATATATATATATATATATATATATATTCCGTTCGAGACGGAGAAATATTTTGCACGCTGGATGTTACTAATCTATATAGTACTATTACGCATAAACTAGGACTGGAATCTATCAAATTTTGGTTAGATAATCACCCCGAGAAGACCAGTGAACGTTTCAGTGGAGAGTTTATCCTTGCCGCTATCCAGCTAATTCTGGAAAATAATTCTTTTGAATTCGGGGCTCAGAATTACCAACAAAAAATTGGAACGGCTATGGGGACCAAATTTGCTCCGACATACGCGACACTTGTTTTAGGATATCTAGAACACCAACTTTACAGGAAAATTGGTGAGTCACATGGCTTAAATCTCCAAACATATGTTCAGGATTCTTTCAAACGGTACCTAGATGACTGTTTCATTATCTGGGATACCAAGAAAGCAGATATTATGGTTCTATATGATGCTCTGAACAGCCTCGATCCAGATATCAATTTCACAATGGAAACGGGGCATGACCAAATCCCTTTCTTGGATGTTCTTATTACCCGTAAGGATAATACCATTATTACGGACATATATTATAAACCTACTGATACAAAACAGTATCTAGATTATAGGTCTTGTCATCCTCGCCAAACAAAAAATCAAGTGCCTTTCACACTGGCAAGGAGAATTTGCACAATTGTTACGGATACGGAGTTGCAACTAACCAGATTAGCCGAGCTGAAAGTATCTTTAATAAGGAGAAATTATCCCCCTAGAGTTATAGATATTGGAATTGAGAAGGCCGTTAAAATCGACGTGCAAACTCTCAGAAGGGTCAGGTCAAATACCGATACAGATACGCTATCTTTTGTATGCACACATAATCCTAACAACTTCAATTTCTTCCCAGTAATTTTCAATAATCGACCAATGCTGGAATCTAGTGATCATCTCAAACAAACATTCGGTCAAACTAGAATTATAAACGGTAAACGACAGGCCCCAAACCTCAAGAAAATTCTAACCAGGGCAAAATTCCTCCCACTGTCGGTCCCCAATTATATAACTTCCAAATGTGGAAATGAACGATGTAAATGCTGTAGAAACAACTTAATCATAGGTAATTCCTTCACATTTAATGTAACCAATTTCACCTTTAGAATCAATGCTAACATGAACTGCGATTCTAGAAATCTGGTCTATGTACTCGTCTGTTGTGGTTGCAAAAAATATTATATTGGGCAAACAGGGGACACTATTAGAAACAGAACCCGTGTACATCGACAGCAGATTAATACACCCAGGCTTCGTTTCTTACCGGTGACAAAACACATTGGAACATGTGCTGGGCACCTTGATATTAAGTTCAGAATTTTTCCATTCTTCAAGTTATCCGGGGATAATAATAAACTTAGGGAAATTAAAGAACTACACTTCATTAGTAAATTCCGCCCTGAACTCAACAAACTATAACCCCCTCCCGCTCCCTCCCATACACATAATTCAGTAATCATTTATCCCGAAGGCGATTATTCATGTATTATCTGCACTGAAGAAAATCGCTAAAGTTAGCAAATCGATTCATTTCTTACAGTTTGTATGCAATTTATGACAAGGATTAAGCATGTGCAGACCAGAATTAGACGTCATAAGGTCTATCATTGTCAATTACAAAAGCTGTTATATTTAATTTATTATTATTGTTATTATGTACCTATGTATTAGTTCCTTTTTGTTTGTAATCTTGTGCATGTGTATAATATCACCAAGACCACTGTAACTAATTGTGAAAAACACACATGCACATAAATAGAACCGCCATCGAATTGATTTTAATAAACGATGTTTTGAAGAACTGCTGAAAGCAGTGAAACTAGTTAGCAAAATCAATCAGTCCGAGTTAGTCATGACTTTTTTCTAATACTATATTTACCATACACAAAGGCAGTTTTTACTGTGATCATTTAATCTATATATATATATATACAGTAAATAAATGCAGCGAAACTGCCTATATATATATATATATATGTGTGTGCAATTACACTAATGCACTAGAGATCCTTGTTGAGAGGAATGTGTGAGACTACAAGTATAGCTCTTCGCCATGGGATGGAACATCAAAGAGTTAGTGGAATTATTCCAACAGCCTATTTTACATTTAAATAGCCCCGTTTCAGTGCCTAAGGCTCTAGTTGTATTCAGTATCCCAGTGATTGTATGCTGTATTACATTTATCGTGTACGTTTTCTCATCGACTGTATGACATTGCATGCTGCCCCCCAGCTATTTTTGTTTGTATGCAACATGCCAGGGATTGTATGTTATTAGATTAATGCTGTATTCTATTGAGCATATACAGTTCCCATTGGTTGTATACTATTAGATATATGCTGTATTCTATTGAGCATATGTACTTCCCATTGATTGTATGTTATTAAATGTATGCTGTATACTATTGAGCATATGCAGTTACCATTGGTTGTCTGCTATTACATGTAGATGTATGCTGTATTCTATTGAGCATATGTAATTCCCCTTGATTGTATGCTATTAGATGTATGCTGTATTCCATGGAGCATATGCAGTTCTCATTGCTGCATCCTAGTCATTTGTTTCTATGCAATATCCAAGTTATTCTATATGTTGCATGCTGTATGCCATTGATCGTATGCTGTTATCCATTGATTGTATGCAATATCTTCAGGTGGTATGCTGGATTCACTGGTTGCGTGCTACAGTCCTTTACCATGGCAATTCTTTGTATGCCATATTCCCTTGATTGTATGTTGATTCCCATTAATGTTAGGCTACACCGTGAGTATTGACTGCATGCTGTGTGATCCCTCGCAATCATTGATTGATTTTATTATATTTCATTGATTGATTGTTATCACCTGCTGACCTAGTGATCAAATACTGGGGTATACTCATGCGGTGTTCATGGTCGATGGAGTGTATCAAATTTTAGAGGTTATGATACAGTTCTACCCTTCTACTCAATATGGCGGAAACTGTGGAAACATTGGCATGGAGACGACGAAACTGCAGCTGCAGACAGAACGACAGCAGAATGCTACCTTGAAGGATAAATTGAAGGCAAACGAGAATCGCCCAGATCGAGTGGTGTATGTCACCAAGCATCAGAAGATCAAGGTGTTGCAAGCATCTGAAACGTTTGATTAGTTAAAGACCTGAGCTCAACTTCTTTGATCTGCGTGAAGAAGCGATTCGCTGGTCATCCGAAAAAGAAGACTCGTTGAAACCTAAGAACAAACAGAAGCCTGTAATCAAAGCGACGATGGTTAAGGTTTGGTGCCAAGATGATCCACTGGGCCGATTAACAGCTATTGTGGAGAAATAGCAAGAGTAGTTGGTCAGTTTAACAGCGGCAATGAAACAAATCCAAACGTATCCGTGAAGACGGCAGCGGGATAATGGTTAGCGGCTATGCTTCGAGTGACGAAAGTGGGGGCCTTTACAAAAAACTGTCCACGGAATGAAGCAGTCATTAGACTAGGTTTTCTGATACAGCGGGCGGTTAGCAGTTGTCCGGTTAATATGGACAAATCAAGGATTAGAAGTCCCTTGTTTGATTGAAACTGGGTCAGTGGTGACCACAGTTTCTGAAACATTCTTCAAAGGAAAATTACAAACTGTTAAGGGTCAGTTACCTTAAAAAGCAAGCTGATTAACTTGAAAGTCGCAAATGGACTCGAGATACCACACGCTGGTTACATTGAAATTAATAAATAGTTGTTATCTGATAGAGGGAAGGGGAGTCTCGGTGGAAAAAGATTCCACAAGTCAGAATGCCTCCGGGCTGATCGCGATGAACGTAATTAGTCAATGTAGTGATGGATAGAGAATGGTGGGCAATATTGCCACAGAGTGTATACAGGTATTGGGCGTGACAAGGGTGGCAGAACACACTGTGATACCAACAAATTCCATGAAGGTCATAGCTGAGATAGGTAACCAGGACGTGACCAATGATAATGTGCTGGTGGAGCCCCTGAAAGGAAATGTACCACATATAACAGCAGGGTTGCTGTTAACACTGTGACCGCAAGTGCTCCCCAATGCTCCCTTCTGATTTGGGTGGTGAATATGAGCAAAGAGGATGTTACCCTTTCTCCAAGAACAAAATTAACATTAGCCCACCGTACGGATGCAGTGTTGGACGACGATCAGTTTGATTTCTTCGGAGTGAGTGACTCGAAACAAGTGATCCAGAGAGCTGTTTCGGTTTCTCCGAAAGATTTATCAAACCAGTGGACACCACTGGACAAATCTTGGCAGTTCTTCGGTGGAACAATATACGATTGAAACATTCGTCAGGGAGAATGGGGGATGTCTTTGCCTGGACTGATGATGTGTTGGGTTACAATGATTTGATCACTCATAAGATCAACACAACAGATGAAGTTTCCATCTCTATATCATATCGGCGTATTTCCCACAACGCAGTAAATGGAGGTGAGACCATAAGGCTGCACGTCGATTACCGACGCTTAAAATCGACGAGACAAAAGAGATGATTACAATTTCGACATCGTAAACTATCTCTTTCTGGAAAGTGATATTCCAGTGGGACCTGCATATGGCGTATACATATCTCGCCTAGTAGCATTTGCTGGATCCTGTGTTAAATGTGACGATTTTAATCAACGTCACAAAACATTGTTGCAGAAACTTATAAAACAGGGCTATTCCACCAAGCGCCTCCACTCAAAGTTTCTCAAATTTGGTGATACATATCGCATGCTGATAGCAAAATACGAGCGTAGCGTGCAAGATCTATGGCGTTACGTTTCGTAACTTGTGTCTAATTCCGCTTAACTCGAGCTAGGGGCCGTATGAACCCATGTGCCTCAAGATCATCATGGTGCTCATACGAACAGTCACAATCAAAGCGTGACTGAGGTACATCATTCTCTAGATGACGACATTACAACGATTATTATGGATTAAGAATAATGATCAGCGATACGGATTTTATATTTGTGGAACATCATGATGTCTTGTCGGCATCATTGAAAACTGTTGACCGCTTCTTTCTTGCAGGAAACTAGCCTATGTTTATGTATACTATGATTGTCTTTTTGAATTTTTTCTAATACTGCTATACGGAATAGGTCTTTGGATTATGGACGCGGATATTCTTTAATGGCCGACTGCTGAATTATGAATGACGGACTAGACGCATGTTATCGACAGCCATTCACGTCATGAACGGGGGCGCCTTGGTTTTTCTTCAATGGATCTTGCTCGCGGATATAACCAGGTGGTTATGGATTGCATTTAAGACACCGATGGGACTGTTCCAGCTCTCGCGTGTGCCGTTTGTACCGGCTCCCTTACAGTGTCACATGTAACAGTGCCTGGATGAGCAACTCTACGAAAGAGTTATCATCTACCTTGACGATATCATTGTGTTCTTTCGAACTGCACCAGACCATGAGCAACACATTGAACCTGTCTTCCAGTGACAGAAGAATCATGGCCTTCGTTTGAAACCCAGCAAATGCCAATTCTTTCAGGAGGAGGTTCACTACTTATGCCATCAGCAGTGAGAAACTGGCCCACCACAAGAACAGTGAGGGATGTTAGATCCTTCCTAGGACTAGCCAGTTATTATAGGCGCTTTGTGGATAGGTTTCCTCAGCTGACCGCTGCTCTTCATGCTTTGGTAGGAAACACCTTCCCTGGTAAGGTCAAGTGGGAAGCTGAACACGAGACAGCCTTCAACCAACTGAAGGAGAAGCTTGCTATTCCCCCTGTGTTACGATTTGCAGACTTCAACAAGCCCTTCATTACGGAGACCGATGCTAGCCTCAAGAGACTAGGTGCTGTTCTATCCCAGGTGCAGGACAGACGGACGGACTCGAGTGGTGGCATATGCTAGCCGTGGACTGCGCCCATCAGAGAAGAACGCAAGCAACTACAATTCCATGGACGGTAGTAGACAACTTTGAGGGCTACTTACTAGGACAAATCTTCATTGTATTGGCGGAAGTTACCTGTGCACAGCGAAACTTGGAGCAGTGGAACAACGTTGGGCTTTTGAGTTGGCCATCTACAACTTTGAAATCAAGTACAAGCCTGGTCAATTGATACAGATAATCCCAACGGTCAGCATCTAGCATGGTCGCTGCTGTGAATAGTGTTAGATCCATACCATCTCTAACCATCTCTAACCATCTCTGAACTGATTCGGCATCAAAAGACTGATGTCCATCAGTAGGCTGCTGAACTGCTGGTCTTCGGGTAAACGATCAAGAAAGGCGGAAATGCTACCAGAAGACAGTGAATTCAAGTTGCTCTTACAACAGAGGCTGGTGTGTTGCGTAGAGTGAGTGAGTGAGTGAGTGAGTGAGTGAATAGGTTTTAACGTCGCTTTTTAACGTCGCACAACGGGTGAAACGTACCAAGTTGTCCTCCCTCACTCTCTTCGTGGAATAGTGATGCACGGGCTTCGCGACCAAGCTGGACACCAGGGAATTGAAAGAACTATAACATTGGCTCATAAGAGAGTGTACTGGCCAGGAATAGAGATCTAGAGCAGTATTTTCGTCAGTGTGAACTGCTGAGCATCCGGAACCAGGCATCAGTAGGCCACTAGAAGTCTTGGCGATGGATTTTACATTGATAAAGAAGAGCTCTCGACGGTAGAGAAAATGTACTGGTAATCACGGACGTATTCACTAAATTCACACAGGCAATACCAACACGAGACCAAACAGCGGCCACAGTTGCCAAAGTACTGGTCACAGAATGGTTCAACTCCTTTGGTGAGCCCATCAGACTTCACTCTGACAAGGGCGTAATTTCGAAAGTGAAGTTATTGGAGAATGATGCAAATTCTACGGCATCACAAAAAGCCGCACTACGCCATATCATCCCTAGGGGAATGGGCGGTGCGAGAGACGCAATCGTACTCTCCATGACCTGCTCTGTACCACAACCTTGGCTAGGAAACAGACGTGGACGAAATATCTTTCCGAATTCGTGTACGCATATACAGCCACACCCATTCATCAACAGGCTTCCCCCTAATACCTCCTCTTCGGCGGGGACCCCAGACTTCCGGTTGACTTTCTGCCTGGAAGCGATGATGAAGATGACATTGGAATTGCTGGATGGATGGCAGAAAAATCAGTCGCGACCTAGAAATGCTTGGAAAAAAACAGGGGAGCATCGCAAGGAACAATCCGCTCGCCAGAAAGTTCGTACTGGTATCTCCAGCAATGCTGTCAGCCTGTGCGAGTCCGTTCTCGCAACCACCATGCAAGGGGTAGATGTAAAATTGCAGATAAAGGGAGGACGGAGGTTTACATGGTAGTGGTCACAGATGACAGTGTGGCTAACACGGAGCGTGCGGATGGTTCTGGTGACCTGCGACGAGTCCATAGGACGGAGTTAAGATCAAGTTTGTAGCCCTCTAGGATGAAAGGGCGTCTGAAATCCACACCAGTACCTATAATGAACCAGTCAGAGGGTTTTATCAACTACTTAGATAAAGGACTGGACATTATTAATTTACCTCGAATCCTGAATGATTTAGAGGTACGCAACACTGTACCAAACTATTTTAAGTTCACAGAACCTCCTTGCATTTCATATAAGTATACTAAATGTATAGCTACCAAAATATTCAATTACTCGAATGCTGTCAAGGAGTTTGACTGGAACTTATACACGTCGGGGGGCTATAGTTGTGATTGTGAATCGTCGAACTTTATCTATACACCATGCAAGCATGTTGTGACTGGTGATCTTGATGTGGTGAGTGATAAGGACCTAAGATTACTCCTGATAAAGGGACCTAAATATAGAGAGCCGAGAAATATAAATCTGAAGGCCGACCAGAAGATAGTACTGTCTGCTTTGGAACAGTACGTTATTGATTGGTCTAAGCGAGAAAAAATTGAACCTACAGTACTCGCTGATTGGCTGGACATCACCAAGAGCAAGGTCGTTGAAATAATCCGTCATATTGACAGAAGTATCCTTCCCCAAGCAAAAACGCAAGAAGTTCTAGCAAATCTCCAGAGTAAATTCGTCTTAGTCAAAGCAGACAAAGCTCCAAATAATATAATATTCATATGTAAATATTACTATTACCAGGTGCTGGTTGAAGAATTTTGTGTAAACATATCGTCATCAAATACGTCTACTTACTCTCAGACTGCATTTACTCTGGAAGACTTATTTAACAATCACAAAACGTTTCTCAGGGAAAGAGGTAGTTGTCTTCCAACCAAACATAACGATATACCAAAAGTATAATGGACTCCCAAAATGCATAAATCACCATACAAAGCTAGATTCATAGCTGGTTCTAGAAGCTGCACCACCAAGCTTCTTTCAACCCTGTTGACGAGGGCCGTTCAGGAGGTAAAAACATTTTGGGAAAGGTATTGCGCCACTATTTCTAAAAACTCTGGCGTTGAATGTATGTGGATATTGAAAAACTCAAAATGTCTTACGGAAGAACTTGATGCTAAATGTCACATACCGTACAGACATGTATCCACATGGGATTTCTCGACTCTCTATACTACAATCCTTCATCAGGACCTTATTGACCGTCTAAGTTCATTAATAGTATCTGTCTTCAAGAAAACTGATCGTAGATATATTAATGTCGGAAGCCATAAAGCATTCTTTAGCTCTACTACATACAAGAGATATCATTCATGGGATGTTTCTTTGTTAATAGAGTTGCTTGAGTTTCTCATTAAAAATATCTATGTGAAATTTGGCAACACAATATATCAACAGCATATAGGCATTCTAGTGGGTGCTAATTGTGCACCCCTATTGGCTGACCTATATCTGTTCTCTTATGAATATGACTATATGCAGGCGCTTTCAAAAACCGATCCATTCAAAGCCCGTTCCTTCTCATTCACCAAACGCTATATAGACGATCTTCTCGCTGTGGATAATCGCTATATAAATTACGCAGTGAAGGATATATATCCACCTTCACTGGATTTGAAGGAAACTACAGATAACCCTACTGGCACATCATATTTAGACCTATATCTCTATAAAAATGAAGCGGGCCTTCTTTCACGTCGACTGTATGACAAAAGAGATGATTACAATTTCGACATCGTAAACTATCCCTTTCTGGACAGTAATATTCCAGTGGGACCTGCATACGGCGTATACATATCACGCCTAGTAGCATTTGCTAGATCCCGGGGCTAGGGGCCGTATGAACCCATGTACTTCAAGATCCTCATGATACTCATATGAACAGACACAATCAAAGCGTGACTGAGATACATCATCCTTTAGATGACGACTTTACAACGAATATTGTGGATTAGGAATACTGATCAGCGATACGGGTTTGATATTTTTGGAACATCATGATGTCTTGCCGGCATCATTGAACACTGTTGACCGTTTCTCTCTTGCAGGAAACAAGCCTATGTTTATGTATATTATGATAGTCTTTTTGAATTTGGCGCTAATACTGTTATATGGAATATGGAATAGGTCTTTGGATTATGGACGCGGATATTCTTTACGGCTGAATTACGAATGACGGACCAGACGCTTGTAATGAGTCCGAGTCCACAGATAATGATTCTGATTCCGATATAGTTTTGGAATACCGACATGATTCTCACGAGCAGCGAATCCGTCAGGAGGTGGCTAGGTAAACAGTCGAACAGTTGCAAGATCCCATACCAGACAGAACACTAAGGAGACGTTCAAGGGCTAATGCGGGCCAGCATCCCAACCCCATCCGAATTTGAGCGATATGCAAGAACGTTGTAGCTGCGGATGTTCCTGTGTCTGAATCAACGATGAACTCATGTGAGAAGCAGAGCAACTGTTACATGGAAGCTCAACTTCTGATCCCTCCGGATAGACTTGTACTGTCATGGTTAATGTTTGCTAGAGACTATCAAACCGCAGCAAGGGAGGTTGTGGGCATGTGTTCACCTGTACCATGCCCCTTGAAATGATCTCTTATGCTGTCAGTTACATAATTGTATTATCTCTCCTCACTGCACGTTGTATAATGTTACCAAGTCACATCTTCACCTATCGAGGGCGCGTCTGTGTTTTTGTCCTTTTGCAGTGAAATGGCGGGCTGAACTGAAAGATTTCGGCTGTCTTACGGAATTTGTGTAAGCTGGGATGTGCCGGTATTCGCCAACGATGTTGTCAGTAGCTGTGATTATCCAGGTTTACGGACAAATTGAGATGTTCCTATGGGTATAAGGCTGTTCCACATGGTAGACCCGGTTTATTGGAGCGATATGCAAGAGGTCGGTGGGAAAAACTGAAGACGCCGGGCGACTAAAATCAACCATATAACTCTAAAGGAAAGCATCCCTCGGCACCTCGCATTCAGACCCGAGGATACGGTGGATATACGTCATTCAGTTGTCACCCGTTTTGTCACCTGCCATTTCTCGTCACCATTGTACCATATCGAAGCCCATCACGAGTAAAATAACTAGAACTCATGGACTTCGAAAGGCCACCCAAAATGGTTAGACTGGTACAGATATTATAGTACATGTAGGATTGCATTATTGATTTAATACACAATATATGAGCAGAAGATTCGCATCTTTACTCCCCAGACTCGTCACAGGTAATGCCTCCCTGGCAGATACATTTAACAGTCGCCAATGAGAACTAAAAACAATTATCAATTGCTGGTTATCCACAGATGTGCTGAAAGATTTGCATGCTAAAAGACGGTCAGATGCTCGTTTTTATTAATAATTTGGTTTCTATTTTCCGGAAAGGCAAAAAAGGTTCAGTATTTTCTGGAAAATAGATACCCTTGCCAAATATATTTATTACAAGGTATTGGGAATGGATAGGACAAGCAAGGCCGCCTCGGAAACATCTTCCAGACAACACTCCACTACCTAGATTGAAATAAATGAACTTGAACTGAACAGATATGTGCGGTCAAACATGGACGACGACTGTATTTATGAATATGTGGCTTTCTATTCCCCCAAAAATAAAAAATAAAGTATCTGTAAAGTAGATACTCTGGACAAAAATAGTTATTCTCAGCTACCGAGAATACAGATTTTTATATTTAAGAGGATTTCTCGGTATTCAGTCATGTTTTCTTAGTATTCGATCATGTTAACTTTATGGAGGCTTTCCCCCATTTGGACCTCATCACATCCATGAAAACAGTCAATGACCAGTGTCCGTGTGAGAGCCCTTGACTGGAAGAGAAGCAAAGTAGCTGATCTTAATATCAGATATTTAATAAAAATGATTTTCTCAGAATAAGAATATATCAGATACATGTATGATTTCTTATATATGGCATCTGGCAAGATAGCTACTTTCTGCTTGTCCTGTGATATGATGGAAGATAAACAGCTTAAAACTCTGGCCAACTTTTGTGCTGTTTTGCAAAAAAAATGAGGTAATTTAATCTTTATTCCATGAGTAAAAGGTACACGATGGTGTGAAGCCTACAAGTTCGGAACAATGAGTGTAATGCACAAGCAAAGTCATTCCGAATAAAGTTAACAAACGCATATTGACAGTCTCACTATTTCGACAAAGTTATATTTGTCATCAAGAGAAATATCAAAACTGATCTCGTTTCATCCCTTTCTGTCGTGGTCCATGGTGGTTAATTTATATAGGACGGATTATATTAGGAATTTTGGTGAGAAATACAGCTTCTTCAACAGGGCTTCACTCGGCATGCGTCTATGACGACTTGTCTCCAGCCGCGATAGATAAAAGACTTGCTGCTTATGTTCCATCTATAATCTACCTTGATTGTGATAATATGACAACTAAGCTTTAAAAACTTGTTGACACCTATAAATTGAGTCACAACGATCAATTGACCAAATAGGCCTACCGTATTTATAACAGACAAAACTAAAAACTTAGTGCCTTGCTCAACACACGATGTTTACTGAAAATTCCGCCAAGAGAACCATGCTGCTTCCGCTCAAACTTTGCGCAGTTGGCCTTTGCGCACACCCGGAAGTAAACAGCGATAGTGAAAGTGAGTGAGAGGGGATATTCTCCCCTGCCATGCACCATGGACGAGACGTCGATCGCAATAATGTGATCCAACATTTAATCCACGGTATTGATATTCATACTTTGCAGTTTTGACAGCGGCGAAAAAGATAATTTATTTAATAAATTGACTTGACGACGGCAACATACGATTCATTTTTGCGCAAACGAAAAAACGTTCCCGCTTATTTAGTTTTGCGTAACCTCCAGGTGAACTGAACGATCGTTCGCGCAAAATTTTGTGGCCTGAACTGCAGCAGTCACCTGTAAGTATGAAGTCCTGGCGGCTTAGAGACTGATACATCACCTGCCAAAATGTATTCATGATATCCCTCTTATGAAGCGTTGCTGTCAGGCTATCTCAGCAACTCGAGGCTGTATTAATTTTTCTCGTAAAAGTCTCGCGAGAGCCCAACTCCCACAATGCTCTGCGTATGCGCAAAGACGTTTCCGCGCAAGTTGTTGTTGCAACTGGCCTTTTTCAGAACGGAAGTGTAGAATTTTAGATGAACAATTTGGGCTTGAAAGACACACTTCCGTTCATCTGAGACAGCCCAAATTCAATCCCCAGCTAGATATAAACCTCCTCTCCATTTTATCCAGGGGTTTGAACTCGGAATTCTGCTTTGTTCTCTCGGCAATTCTTGGAAACCAAGCAAGACTGCCCCATAGACTAAACCCATTCCAATAAGGCCCCCTCCCCTTCGGGGGTGGCCTTAATAAACAATTGATGTGTACACTAAACTATGTGTTTAACAGCCTTACCACTCAGGCTAGACAAGCAAGTATTTACGGTTTATTTAATAAACACATTTAATAAGTAATATCAAATTGAAGTTTTATAAATGAATTTATGTAAAAGTCAAATGATAACCCTATCCTGCTGTACTCTCGCATCCGCATCTCTCTGGTTAAGTATCGTCAGATCGAAATTTGATTTGATTGAGTTTGCGTTAGATATACCCATTTATATTTAATACAAATCACACCCTGGATTACTTAAATACTCAATTTAACTATTAAACTATATAAAGGTTGATGGGTGGTATCAGCCCGCTCTTACACACAGAAAACACAAATCCTTTATCACGTTTATCAGGAGACAGCCTAGTCTGACCATATTAAATATCACGTACGGGAGAAATGTGTCGGTTAGTTTAAAGTATATTATCTTGTTGTTTGGTGAGGTGTGAATACGTCCCAGGCCCTGGGTCTAATGTGTTTTTAATAACAGCATCTTGAAGTACCGGTGTGTGTTTGTGCAAAATCTTCTATTTCGAGGTCAAAACAGCAGACTTTTCTCTCTGTAAACATATGAAGCCAGTCCAAAACCAAGATAAACTTTGCCCCAAATTATTGGACGTACTCATAGTTAGTCGTTGCCCAAGAATGGTTTTGGTTCTGCTACTCTACTAGATACTTTCTCTACTACTTCCCTACTGCGCAGTATATGACCGGACAAAATCAAGGCTCCAGTCTGGCTCTACCCCACGAGAGCTCCAAACTGACACACCACACTGCCCATTTACAGCGAGGATAGACCATCTATCGCCCAAACATCACCATGCGTACCCGCACCTTGTCTCTTTCAATAAAACTAATAATTTTACCCCAAATAATGACTCTACCCCACGAGAGCTTCAAGATCAGATCATGCACAACCCATTTGGACCAAGGATGGCTCACGTAATCCCCAAACGCCCATCTATACTTTCCTGCTGAGTGCGCATGCGTACCTTAACTTTTCATTGAAAGTCAACCAATAGTCCCGAACTCATCCCATCGTACTCACACAGTTTTTTCAGATTTTTGGCGGAATTTCATGTAAAGTCCGTTTTTCCTGATTTATTCCCAGAATAATAGTTTTGCATGTGCTTTTGTTCTGCAGAGGTAGACCTGTGACCTTCTCACCGCGGCGGAAGTGACCGCATTACCAAGGAGGAATACATGACCCGATGTGCCGGAACTAAAGCGGACTTTCCCTCTGGAGATAACTCTGCTGAAAGGTCAACCTGGCCCGATTTACTACTACTTTACTCCTCCACTACTAGCGACATCAATCGTGATATAGCCAACACCACGTGGGAACATTTCGCGACATATATTTGTTGTGTAACTTGACTTTATGCTTAGGACCTTTTCACACCGGACGCGGTGAGCGATGCGGGCGAATTGGCTTGGCGAAATTTGCCGTTCCTCCGCTTTGGGGTTTCACACCAGAGGCGGATGCAAGCGCAACTGCGTTATCACGAGGGCCAAACGAAATGCGAGTTCTAAGATAAAACTTCTTTTGCTTCTTCTCGACAACAGACGAAGAAAAAGACGCTGTCATTGGTCCGTATCGAGATCCCCGCGGCGGCTGAGTCGAGCGGCTCTATTGAAAGTGGGAATTGGACCTCTGAATTCGCGTCTCCCGCCTTCACCTCTTTGCCGCGTCGCGTGCGGTGTGCAAGCTAAACTCACCAACCATTTCTCCATTTCGCAGGCGATTTTTTCGCGTCGCCCGCGCTGCTTCTCCGCGTCCGGTGTGAAAAGTTTCTTACTTGAAATTTGAATCCAGGCGATCCAGTCAATCCATAGTTACACTGAATTCAGACTCACTTATCCATTGGTAAATGAGGTCTGAGACCTTGGTTCTTTACTACCCCACCAACCTGGACTATGAGGATTGGTCATTACCAACCTTGGCATTCATGAGATTTTTCCGGTTGCCAAGAAGAAACGTATTCAGACCACAAGCGCTGGTGAGGAAATCGACCACGATTTCGAGATAACCATGCACAATCGGCCCTTTTGCAGGGTGTTGGGGGGCTTCGAAATCACCTAATCTCCCCATCTTGGTTTCAATTTCAATTTCGTGTCTCACGTGAGATCATGATCTTCAGCTCGACTTCACTGAAACGTTACCAAAGGGCCTCATTTCCATTGCAGCGAACTCCGTTCAGACAGTGGAAAAGGATTCGTGTCAAATCCACAGTGAGCAGATTAGCGATTTTTTAACTGAAATCCTCTGTATGCTCTACAGTAAGGTAGTATGAGGTACCCTGGAAAATAGTGAGCAATAAGCGTTGTGCCTTCGCGAGTACAAATATATATTAGCCAAGACACAAAACATTACTATACTAGATACGGTATATTATTTAAAACAAGCTAATCAGCTCACTGTGGGACAGTCACATTATACATGCATTTCCTTGATTGCTGCCTCATACTCAGCATCTTGAAGGTCACCGAGCAACCTTGAGGTATGAAAAGTTTCAGATTCACTTCACCATGCATTGTGCGTCTGTTTCGAACAGATTACCGGGTTATTGATCGTAAGAAAACAACAAACGGACCAGAGAGAGTGATGTCGTTTGTTCCATTTTCACGGGTATAGTTATGCCTATATGTTGATGGCGGAAAGTTATAGATCTGATGGTTGCGTCTACACCATACACGACAGCAAGTAGACTACGGCCGTAGACCAAACTTGTACATGAAACCTACAAGTCTCGGGAATGGGGTTACCTCATAGTGTCTGCTATACTCTCTATTGCTCATTATAATACACTTTGAGCTACCGGTACCTTAAGACTGCATCACACGAACGTTTTATCATGTATATCTGCAACTCCGAAAGCCCTCTCTGTTTCATAGTTCAGTGTTCATAATCATAGTTCGTAAATTGTATTTAGAAGCACCTCAAAGCGCTATTTCAGAGTTACAGTTTTTGAAGTCGCTCAAAATGTGTCTCAAACACAATCTTGGCAATTTGGCGACTGATATATACAAACAAATTGTGTGGGTTTGTACATATGAATTTTTATTGGGAATATCTCTCATTTCGCTAAAATTGAGAATCTAGGTTTCCCCTCTTGTCTCAGGGTACAGAAGGCCCAATATAATCTACTTCTCTCCTACCCCCGTAACTCTTGTCGCGGGGGTCGCCCTGCGGTCGAAAACGACTAAATGTCGTAAAGTAGCCACACTGTGATAGGTCAGAAGTGATATTAATGAAATGGGATTTACTGGATGCCCTTCTTCATCCGTGAATATGAGATCCTAAAAGCGACATTTACAAATGGGGAGCGGTATAGATATCAATTTATTAGATTGGAAGTTTGAAATACCCGGGGTACAATTCTCATATAACTTGGGGAGTGCCCATTATAGGCAGATCAGCATTCCAAGTTGATACTTGTCCTTGTTTTTGCACCATGATGACCATAACACAGGCGATCCTTGAGTCATAATCCCCCAGTGCTTGAACGGGTCATGGAGATTTGAGTCTTAATTCAGTCTATTTAGTCTATTTAAGCCCAGGTTAGTATAAACACCAAAGAAAATCAGCTGTATATGCTACCCGGTGTGTTTGAGAACAATGGTGTTCTTCTCCTTCTTTTACAGACAGTGTGGGCTTCTCATTCCGACACACTGTTCACATGTTGCTGTTATTATAATACCGCAAACACAAATACCTAACAACCCGCGCGTGCCGTTAGATGGATTTTACAAAGATGTTGGCCAGCACTGAAACTAGTGCGTTTACAAAGTCATTCATGGAACCAGCCATATACATGATATACTGGTGTCAATTATATGGGTTAGGTTACCTTGATCTACCTTCACAAGGCTCAGGTCAACAAAAATAATACGATACCTAACAAATATTTCTCATCTTCCCTCCATTATTATTGACACATTGCTTTGTCGGATCTATTTGGGCAAGGCGAAATTCAAAATATAGTCTGGATATCAGTTCGCCATACTACATGGACTGTGAGGTCATGCAAGGTGAATGCTAGTATCGCAAACCAAAACTGAAAAACGCGAGATCCAAGTATGTGTGTTATTAACTCACTCGGACATCAGTTTGATCTGAACTTCTCATGTTGCAATCACTCACAACTGATAGAAGGGTCGTTCCTTTTGAAAAATGAAATAAAAACGCTCGAAACAGGCGAACAATGGAACTGATGTTGTCAAAATTGGGCTGAAGATGAAGGGAAATTGTACATCAATAAGTAAGTCTAGAACCGCAGAATGAATTTTGAAATCATTGGGACATGGGTATCTGCGCAACCACACGTGGGCGCTCCAAATCGTCTTTTGGTGGGGGTGGGGGGCGACTAAATCGCAACCAGACAATCTGACAGAAATTAATCGTCGTCGTGGTTGAAGGGTTAGAGGAAGCTCGGACTAGTTCGGCACATGAACAGTACTCCCGTATACTTCAGTTATGTTCCCACATTATACGGAGTGTACTGATAGTCCGCTTTCGGTTCAGCACACGATTCTACCTTTTGTAGTAATCAGGTGAGAACGAGGGTCTTGGATGATGCGATGCATCAGAGCAAGAAATAGGGCTCGGACCACTATTAAATTTACATTGACGGCCATGTTAATGAAAGTGCACCTGGCTGATTTATTAATTATTTTTGGACTTTCATCTCTTGGCAGTTTGTAGTTCCATTCAAGTCCTGCATCGCCATCTACTTCTTGGCGGGGGTCGCCCATCAAAATTTCGAACCAGAGCGTCCTGTTGGCAAGCACTGTACTTCCGGCGAATAACTTACCTCCAAAAAGCAGAGTCTACGCACCTGCATATAGTGCCTCAGACTGGCATGAATTATGCAGTGAATTCAAAATAAAAGTCACAACTCAAAAGGGCACTTGTCATGCTTAATGTTGGCCATGCAAGCCCTTGTCTCATTATCAAAAGGAAGCTGGGGAAAAAAATCAGCACAAAAACTTGTCCTCTATGGCAGAGGTTATTTAGAGAGGGGTTAACGGCTAGGGACTTTTTTTTAGTGGTCCGAGCCCAATACAACGCATCAACTCGGCAAACAAACAGACCGTATTAGTCTTTATAACTACCGTACTACTCTTCTATACTTTAGCTAATAACTACTGGTCAGAGGTATGATATCATTCCATTTCCACTCTACATTTACAGTCTCCTGTGTCCCTGCGGTACCGAGGTTCCTCGATCTCATGATCTGCGGGACCACGCTATTCACTCGGTCACGGAAACACTCAACCAGAGTGTGTTAAAACTACAGTAATAGATCGCGTGTGCGCTTGTTATACCTAGAAGAACATTGAGTCCTTTGCTTTGTGTTTTGATATTTAGGGCTTGCCTCCCCTGCATACCATTCTTCAGTAGAGGAAGGAAAGTTGAGTACGAGATAAACGCGGTCTGCGATTCTGTTGTGATTGTAGAAATGTAATGCATTGACTGAAATATGAAGAGATAGTTCTAGGCATGATGCTATAAATGTGTGCCGTTAAACAAATACAGGTTTACTTTTTCACATCACATATCTCAAACACTAACAAAATGGTTATTAGAACAACAATTATGGGACCGTCGCATGAATGCTGGTGAAGGGTTAGAAGCTTACATCACAGAGGGTGAACGATTGTGCTCACGGTTGTACGAATCCGAGAAATCTAGTACAAGACATGATTGTGTGCTAAGTCGCGTGGAAAAGAAACTTGACGACATGACAGTTCATACAGTCTCGACTACCGGTACTATTCGATCAACAGCAATATCAGCTATGTAAAAATACTGGACATGGGGTTCGTCAATGTAGATTTGCACGACGGGTTCAATAGCATGAGGTCGAGGTCATCATCGACGCTGATGGGGTTTAATAATTTGCTGCATTTGCCAGAAACCACGGCAAATGGCATATTCCGGCACACATAATGTGGAAAACTAAAGCACTCTGACAACGATGGGGCACTTGCCAGACACCCGAGTTGCTGTCCCTGTTTCAAATAATGTGAATTTGTTGTGAATTAAACGCAACATTAAAAGTTGGTGAAAAACGATGCCGGCGTACTGACACGAAGTGATATGCCCCCACAGACAAATATACTGACTGCATATTTCTATAAACATAACAAGTACCCCAAGTGATCCCTGATTTGTATCCCAGCCACGCTTTTATTGTAGATGTTCATGTTCATCTTGAATGACATGACCACACGGCTCCTAGCACCAGCTTGAGCGGTATTAGATACAAATATTTCAAAACCATGATGTAATAACCTTAGCAAGTCATCTGTGACCGCTAGATACAATTACCTGGGAGAACCGAAGACGACCAACCATGTTCTCCACCATGTTCACAAGACACAAAACTACAATCACAATTATGTGTACAGAGGGCAAGCCTTGGGGTTCAAACGTCCATCACCAGAATCTCACCATATACAGGCAACAATTAAACGCAACATTAATTGTGGTGGAAAACGATGGCGGAATACTGACACGAAGTCATATCCTCTTGGATCCGGGCGTCCACGTTTGTGCACATTAGTTGCAGGCACCAACACAAGGACAGGCGCTTTCATTGAGAGCAAACATGTATGACCTCAACTTAGGACTAACAGGTGGTGCCATTTATTCAACATCCCTTAGAATTGGTGGTCACGTGACCTACAGTACCGACCAGATTAAAGGTTCTACCTAACGCATTAGGGATTAAGTCCGAGCACGTTACGATTCACAGCATGCCCGTTAGTAGCCTGCTAACGCGGCCTTAGAATGCGTTAGGAGAGCGTTACAAGCAGGTTAGCTGTGAACAATGAGTGCGTTCGATCGCTAATTTAACTGTCTCGTAGGCTCTTCAAGCGCGTTACATTGAACAATAGCTGCGTTATAAATTTTTAATGACCTCTCACCTCCTCGACAACGCCTATTTTATAGTAATGCATATATACAGTATATATGTATTTAAAAATAAACCTAACCTTAAAAACTATTCAGTTAATTTTGTTTTTAGTTCACCGAATGACGGTCAACGTTCATTTTTGATCGTCGGATGTTGAGGTAATCAACTTACCCTTCCGGTTAGATTTTGCTTGGTGAATTTATTATCTATTTCTACTTGAGGTCATATTGAGCCCAACTAGCGGTCACATTGAAATACCTATGGCCATGTCATTATATAGGAGTTAAGGCAATTATACCTGTTTGAGGCGAAATTGTTGCGGCGTATTTTTAGTTAGAAATGGTGATCATGGTGCACATATGACATATTTTCAAGAAATGTAATAAATAATCCAAGAACATATTTTGATGCGTGATTTATTTTCTGAAAATAAATGGACGAAAATGAATAAGGGCGCTTGTTACCGTATATTTGGTAGCGATATACGGCATATTTGTATGGTTTGTATTTTCTCATACTTAACCTCCTACCTACTTGCTCTTACCAATGTACTACGCTCTACGTTTCTTGTGGGTTCAGTCATAATATTATGTTGTAACTGATAAGTTTACTCATAATAATACCCTATAGAACGCTATAAAGAGACACAGGACAGTAGTCCGTGAGCTACTAGGGTCACCTTGCGCACCCCCCCCCCCCCCACTTCAGACCGAAACTTTTTTTTTATGTACTTTAGGACATGTCAAATAAGAAACAACTTGTTAACAGTCGATAAACTGGGACTCACTACCCCTTTAATCACTTTGAAATTACCCCTGTGTTAAAAAGTACAATTTTTGTGAAAATAGGGGGTAGGGTTACAAGAATATTCTTATCTTCCATAATTATTATCCAATCTTTATAATGTTGGTCACATATTATTCAGCATTGATTGCTGCATCAAATATTTACAAGATACTATTACTATTTGTTGGGTATGACGTCACACAGGGACCATACATACAACAGTATGAGTAGTAGCGAAAGCGAGCATTTGGGAGTGCGTGAGGGTGTGTTTGAGCGATTGAGGGACCATTCTTGGTCCGAATGCGTCGTGTGAGGTGTCAAAGTGAAGCCCTCGGTGTGTAGACCACGACTCGAGGGATGTCCACATGATCTGTGACATCATTGGTGACGTCATCAGTAGGAGTAGTAGCCAAAGTGGACAATTTTGGGGGTGTGAAGGAAGGTGTTTGGGGTAGAGATGGACCATCCGTGGTCCAAATGGACCGTGTGGGGTGTCATCTTGTAGCTCTCTGCATATAGACGACGAATGATATGGTTTTTGTTGGAAGTCGCATCGTGCTACTTATGCGCAGTTGGGCAGTAGTAAGGAAAGATGTCATTTTGGGCGTGGGCAATGACATGTTTGGGTAATCAAGGGACCCATGTTTGGACCAGTTCGGGTATCGTAGTGAAGCTTTCGTTGGGTAGAATCGGACTGGCGTGATTTTATTGGAAGTCGCACCAATCTGCGCATGCGCAGTTGGGATATAGTAAGTAAAGTGGTAATACTGGATGTGCGGAGGGGTATATTTGAGAGATTGAGGTTCTATATCTCATCCAAAGATGGAGTCTATGGTGTCATCTTGAAGCTCTTGTGGTGTAGACCATGACTTGAGAGATCTCCATGTCGTCTGTGACGTCATTGGTGACGTCATCAGTACGAGTGGTAACGAAAGCGGCCATTTTAGGGATGCGAGGTGATATGTTTGACAGACTGAGGGACCATTCTTGGTCCGAATGGGACATGTTGGGTATCATATCGAAGCTTTTGTGGAACAGCGTCCGACTGGTCCAATGTATCATAGAAGTAGGGGATATGGCTAGCATGAGCAGGCAGTAAATATTGGAAAAGGGGCACTGGAATGGAATTTTAGACTCGAGGTGAACCATCCGTGGTCCGAATGGGTCGTGTGGGGTAGCCTCGGATTGGACTGGTGTGTAGACTAGTATCATCGTTCTGCGCACGCGCAGTCTGGCAGTAATATAGAGATTTTATCCAATCAGAAGCCGCCATTTGAGAAACTACAGAGCTCGGAGCTGTGGGATGGATCGGTTGAGAACTTGGAGCTCGGAGCTCTTGAAGTCGGAGCTCTTGATGTCGGAGCTCTTGGAGTCGGAGCTTGGAGGTCTTGGAGCTAGAAAGTGACGTCATCGTAGGCATGCGCACGTACCTGTGATGCACCCTGTACCCTATAGCCCGTAGGGCATAAGGTACGCCAGGATGCGTGCGATGACAACAGTCCAATCCGAGGCTACCCCATCAGCCCTTCACTACGAAACCCCACACGAACCATTCGGACCATGAATGGTCCACCTCGAGTCTGAAATTCCATTCAAGTGCCCCTTCTCCACTATTTCCTGTCTGCACATGCATACCATATCACTTACTTCCACGATACGCCAGACCAGTCGGACGCTGTCTTACGTAAGCTTCAATATAATACTCCACACGTCCCATTCGGACCAAGAATGGTCCCTCCGTCTCTCAAACGCGCCTCTACGCATCCCTAAAATGGCCGCTTTCGCTACCACTTGTACTGATGACGTCATCAATGACATACAGATGACATGGAAACCCATCAAGTCGTGGTCTACACCACGAAAGCTTCAAGATGACACCCTATACACTCCATCTTTGGATGAGATATAGAACCTCAATCTCTCAAATATACCCCGGCACACCTCAAGAATGACCACTTTACTTACTACACCCCACCTGCGCATGCGCAGATTGGTGCGACTTCCAATAAAACTACGCCAGTCTGACTCTACCTCATCAA